>JASDQU010684841.1:24037-38035 GCA_032191745.1 Picea mariana | reverse complement strand
ATTTTACCATCGACAATATCACTATTGTCACCCAACCATAGGCCAAAGACACCCTCCGAGCACCTTAACCTTGACAAAGAATCACTCCGGAAGCAAACCCTAGGCTAGATAGCCAAACAAAGGGTAGTGCACCTTTCCCCAAGGATAGTGCACCAAACAAGAGCTGATCAGATAGTCCAAACCATAACCAAGAGATACTCCAAGCCAAAACGAAATCTTCTAGTTGCAACAACAACTCTCCTCCAAAATTGCGCACAAACTGGGCAACTGTAGTGCACACAAGTGCTGCTCTGCAATTCTAAGAATGCCTGCCAAAATGAAGTCTAGCCTCCTAAATTTATACTAATTCTGGCTAACTGCCTGGGCTGACTTCTCATTCTAGGTGTATATTTACTTAGTATATAATATTTCTTCTATCTGAATTCTTCTCTTGTAGGCTAATAAACTAATACCAATTATCCTCTTCAGTCGACTTGTCTTCTAGGGTTTTTATCCAACTCATTAGGGTTTCTTCTTGCTTCCTAGAATATTCTATTCTTGTCAGGTTTACACATGGAGATAAATACCTCCTGCAACTACCATAATATTAATAGAGTGGAGGTTCTCTAAGGAATATAGTTTGGTTGCACAGATGACTCCATAGCTCAATGGATAAGGCACTAGAACTGCATGTTCTTGGAATCTCACAGGGAGCATGCCATCCCCCATGGAGCCAGATGTTAACACATAGAATTGTAGGGGTCAAAAAGTCATTTCAGTCTTTGTTTTTTAGTCATAGTTTTTTATAGTTTTTATTACTTCTTGCTATAGTCATTTTTCAATTTTTTATTTAAATAAGCCAAGTTAGTTTGGCCTTGGTCTAGGGTATTTGGGTTATGTCTTTGTTATCATGACAAGGAGTGATAAAACCTCATGAGTCACATCTTTGAAAATCCCTATTATCATCTTGACATGTCACCTCCATGACTGTATGAAAGATCTATAGTTATCACCTTTTATCTGTTCAATTGTCAAGTCAATTTTAATTTGAGCGATGCCAACTCACTAGGAGAGTTTGCAACGTACTCGAGTGCTGCATTCATTCATTGCCATCATTACCTTTTTGTCATGCTAATGGATTTCATTGTTTTCAGAGACTATTTTTAACAAATTTTTAGGGATTAGGTCTTTGGAAATCCTAACAGTCTCCTCAAAGCATGCAAATCTTGTTTGAATCAGTCGCTATGAACTAGTAGACAGGCACTGTGAACTTCACTGCGAACTCATTTCCTATAGCAGAGTCTTCTAAATATTTGATCATAACTTTTGAAATACGATGTGAGTTTTTCTAAATGATTTTGTGGAGGAGTAGGATATTGACATTGACACGTTGACCAAAATTCAACCCAACCTAGTTTGGCATTTGAGAGATAAAATCAAAACACCAGTGCATTGTGAACTGGTGTTGTGGACTAGCTGAAGAGGAGCATTGGAGGTTGGCTAGTTTGCAAAAACTTTTGGTCAAATTCAAATATGTTAAAATGAAGCCTAGATCCCTGTGGTACTCCATGAGAGGGTTCATCATGTTTGAGGGTTGAGAAAGGGATTTTGGCTAGTTTTCATATTGGCGCTGCAAATTGTGCTGCAAACCCTCTGTTTTAGAATTGTTGAAACTTTCATCTTTTGCATCCTTTAAAATTTATGTTTTTAATAGTGAATCTATACCCCTCTCACACTTGAAATATGTGGTTGATTATATGTAAACCAGGTTTTAAGATTGCACATGCTGCTAACTGATATTTGCATTGATAAAAACCATGTTTTGACAGAGAGTTCACTTTCACACACCAATTGTCATAACAAATGACAGAAAGAAGCCTAGCAATGATTATACATGCTGGCCAAGGATGCTACTAGGAGGAGCTCTAGAATCAAGAAATAAATATGTCCAGCCTTTAAATTCTACACCAAATTTTGTCAAGTTCTTGTTTTATACCTTTGACACATTTTTGGGTGATTACCATGTTTTTCCAACCATGATTATTAGTTTGGGTGTTTTCCCTTAGTCAAGATCATCAAGATTATGAATTTTACAACATTCTTAGTACACTTGATAGAGTTTTGAAATGATAAAACATTGGAAAAAATGAAACGGGATGCTACAAGAGAGTTCACAGCGCCTGAAATTAGCACACAGTATAGGATTGTTTTCCTTATAACTTTTGAATGACAATCTGTGTTCCTCTAAAATTTGGCATGGAGGTAAAAAATGGTGTTTTTTACCTAATGAAAAAACTTCATCCTTACCCACTTCGTATTTTTGGAGAAAAGCCAAAAACATCAGCTACAGGAAAGTTCGCAGTGCATGTTGTCATAGGCACTGCGAACTCTAACAATCCGACAAATTCGAGCTATGGGAAGGTTTCCAGCTATGAAGGAAGGTTTGAATGGTCTCCTAGGAGTTGTTTGGACATGAGGGAAACATGTTGCATCTTCATATCAAGCATCATGACATGTTTCAAGAGGCATTTATCACAATAGGCAAGATTCTAGAAAATAGGATTTGGTTAGGTATTTGTTGGAATCTTTTGTAACAAGACTCCTAAATGGAGGAGGATGTTATGCAAATCCTTGGTTTCAACCTACTTAGGGTAGAGGGATATTATTCACTATAAATGAAAAGGGTTTTTGATGAGAAAAGGGTTGGATTCATGATCCAAGAGAGGAGAGAGCTACATGTGCAATTTATCTGTATGTGACTGTAAGCCGGAGGGTATGCTATTGTTAATACATTTCTACCATTGAGGATTCATGAGAGTTGTATTATCAACATGTTTTCTTTATATTTATTTTTCCTTCATCTCACTTAAATAAAATTCAAGACTATGAAGATCATGGTGGCCTATGATTAGGAGATTCATGAGCTGCAAAGGATTTGCAGTGATTGCCTTTTAATTATTGTTTTGTTCAAGTATTGTTCAGTCCATTCGACATAGAGGATATATGTTTTATGAACGTTCTTATTTATGTTTTTTCCTCTCCATTATTCTACCCGATAGTATATAAGATTTTTTTGATGTGCAGCTCAAATGCCTTCAATCTACAAGATGTTATGACTCCATGCCCAATGGAATTCCTCTGCAAACATTTTGCTACCCTTTTTCTTTATCTTTATCACTGATCCACCGACCATAAAATTTATTTTATTATTTAAATTATGATAGTTACTGGGCTTGCACTCATATCATTCTAAGTGTGACTCTCATTGCTAACAGAGATATTTGAGACAAACTTAATTTCGAAGTGTAGGAGCAGAGGATTTTGCTGCAGAAATGCAGAAGTTGCATGATCAAATCAAAACAAAGCTACATGATAGAAGCTAGAGACACAAGAACATAGTATAACAGAGAAGAAAAGAGGTGAATTTTGAGATTGGAGATATAATAAGTTGAATATGAAGAAGATAGGATCTTGTAAAACCTCAGAAAATTTGCTACAAATGATTATGAGATTGAACTGCGAGAGGACATTGGAATTTCACCAATATTTGATGTAGCAGACTTATACCCTTACAATATGGATGACACAGAAGGGACATATGGTCAAGAGGAGATTCAGTGGAAGTGGCATATTCCCAAAGCAGATAAGCCGCAGATAGAAAATATATTAGATAAGAGAATTTCTAAGAAAACCAGGAGAAACGTTTACTATGAATATCTGGTTAAATGGGAGAATCATCCAACAGAAGATGCTAGTTGGATAATTGAAAACGATATCTAGAAGCATGGAAAGAGAGTGGAGGATATCATGGATAGGATTCCATGAATATTTTTTCCATAGGAGTATGATGCAACAACGTCATCGTCATCATTTAATGAGGCAAGGTGGAGGATGATTCAACATCCAGCACAATGCACTTAACTTATTTGGATTCCAAGGAGGGCGTGCCACTTTAAATTTTGAAAACTTTGTAATTAAATCTCCCATGAGATATTGAATCTAGAGACATTGTATGTGCTCCAAGAGATTTTAATTTCCTTTAATTCCTATAGGATTGTACATATCTTGAGCATCAACTCATATCTGGATTGTAATTATTCATTTATTGTAATAAGGCTAGTGGTAGGATGCTTTTAATTGTGATATGAAAGAACTAGAATAATCTGGAGGGAAGGATCAATAAGCCCCTTCATGTATAAATCAATGTAATATATTCCCAAAAGAGTCTACTGGAGAAAGAAGCTGAAAGATGATGAAGGTTGTCAAAATCCTTGTAAATATTTGTTGAAGGAATAAAGAAGAGGATAATTTCTTTCAATCTCTGAGATTGCTTAGCTTTGAGTAAATGGGTAAATGTTATGTTATTTTTTTCTAGGTTTGTGTCTGTGTGTGAATCTAAATGGTTGATTGAATGAATCCTTAATGTTAATTTTAGTTTCAATTGTTTCTCTTCTAAAATACTGGTGCATAGGAGTGCACAACGCTAATGCAAGGTGTGTGGAGGGCGAACCGTTATAGGTTCAAATATATCAGGAGAGATAGCATAAGTTTACGCAGAGTGAGTGCAAGCAATGCACTTATAATCACATGAGTATAAAATCTCATAGCGGAGACCAGTGAAAAGAGTGCATAGAGTTGACACTTCGTTAAGTGTTGATAAAATATCAGAGGTGAGATAGTGAAAGAAGTGCACAAGTGACTTCTTTTAAGTCCCAAGATTAGGAGGGAACTACAAAGTGTGTGCCAAGGTTCAATTCCTTTAAGTGAAAAATATCAAGGAGGGATAGCAAGAGTAAGTCCTCAATAGGAGAAATCTCTTTGCTTTTAGGCAAGTGAATAGGATCTGTTTAGGATAAGTTAGAATCCCTTGCAGCCATTAGATCAAGGAAGGAGCGTGGTTGTTAAAACCCCAAGTCCTTGAAACTTCACTACTACGACAATTTTTTTTAAGTTGTTGTTGTAAGTAAGGAAAAAGTCTTGAAGCTTGGAAGTCCCAAAGTGAATCTACACTGTAGATCACTAGGAGAGTGCAAGCCATTGGATCCATGAGTGGTTTGACGATTTGACACTCTGGGAGAAATTGGTTGTTGTTGAACGGAGTAGAGAATTCCCCAAAGTATCGAATTCCATAGTAAATCCTAACCATCATTTTTTGGGTACACGTGTCCGTAGATTTCCGAGTATTCAAAATTCAGCTATCTAGAAGGTTGTGGGTGAATTTTTTTTTGGTGTGAAAAGTCTTTAAGCCTAGATTCAATCCTAACAGTTTGTTGATGAGTAAACAAGGACCGTCGGATATGTGGATTTCGACCCTTCGCTAGTTCAGAGGTATTGTGTGTTGGAGTCGCAGAAAGTCCCGAAGCTTGAAGCCCTAGAGTTCCTTTTAGCCATAGATTGTGGCAAGGATTGTGGAATGTTGATCTGTTAACTCTTCGGGAGTTTTCTAGTTCGACTATTCAAGAGGATTTGAGTGTGTTTTTGGTAAACATTTTGAAGCCCCAAAGTTCTAGAGCACCGAAGTTACCACTTTCCAAAACTTAAGCCCAAGGTTTTAGGCCTGATGTCACATGCACGACTCCGCTGGAGTAAGAAAGCCCTCAAAGACACAAATTTTCACGAAGTGAGAGAAGAAAGAGCATGTGGTAATAATTCTAAGGGTTCTGTGAGAACCCAAGAGCCACTTAAGATCCTGTGTAACTCGATCCTAGACCAGGAGGTCGTGCGAGCCCTAGGAGGGGGTTTGCATCAATATGTGATATCATAAGTGAATTACTATTTCATAGGAGTGATAAAACATTGCACTAGTATAGGGAGAATTCTCACTAAGTTTTGAACCCAGGGAATCAAGATGGAGTGTGCTCCAGTTTACCAAAAAACCATGACCCCATGCATAATAATTTATTTTCCTTATAACAATTACTATTATAGAACTTGTTGCATTTCCATTAATTGTAAAAATTGCCTCATAATGTTGTCCCTTGGTTTACAAGATTTCATGATGAGCAGTAATTGTGATAATACTTTGACATAGAAAAGATTAATGCCAAGAAATGTCATAAAAATAGAAAACTTCCTTCTTGGATTCATATGGTTGTTGTGTTGTATGGATTGATGGAATCACCAATTTTTCTAATCATAGGCCCATTCAATTTGTAATTTCTTGGAGGGAAAAATAAATGTGTATGCATAAAATATGTTATATGATTAATGTTTCTCATTTGAAATTTCCTTAGTTGTCTTTCTTGTATGATTAAAGACCATTCTCAAGTCCCGAAGATCACTAATTTCAATCCTCGGACTTGTGGGTTATGGCCCACGAAACAGACTGAACTCATCCACGAAAATAATAAAACTCAACATATTTCCTTTAAATGTAACTCAAGCTTGTAGTGGTTCCCTGAGTTTTAATTTGCACTCTCCATCAATAGTATGGTCATTTGTGAAGTTCAAAGGAACTTTGCCTCCATCATATCATGATCTTTTGCCATTCAAGTAGAGGTATAATTTCAATACTTTAAGCATCGAGCAATTTATCAAATTCACTCGTAGAATCGATAGCTAGAAGTCTGCTCTAGAACTAAAGAACTTAATTCCTTCGGAACACAAGCTCAAAGACAAACACTAGGCACCATAAGACCAACATTATGACCAAACACTTATCAATATTGGTATCGGCTCCATCTTTTCCTCATTGACTGTGCAATAGAACCAATGTTAATTATCATTCTCTATACAAATAGGGATTAAATGAATCACTATCGATGGATGATCAAATATTCTTCTTAAATGGATCACTTTTTATCCATACAGTGATCAACGATGGATCTCCTTTATGCTTTAGACTATGCATTAAACCTGCAATTTGTTTTTTCTCGGTGCTTCCAGGATGCACCTTTCAGTATCAAACTTGCTATTTCTCACACTCACATCCATTAACATTCATAAACATTTAACCGAGATTACCCATGATCTTAGAAAACCAAAATACCATAAAATACACAATTTGTTAGACAGATCGAGCTTGATACATATACGGCCTTGTTGGACTGGCCACTTCAAATTAGGTTTACATTGTGGCGTCTACCAACATCTATGCTCACAGGATACATATAACAATGAGTACAAAGTCATGGATAATCTTAAATCCATATATTTCTCCTAAAACCTCTAAAAGCATGCTTAAAACAAAAATGAAATAAAAACAAACCTATCATCTACTCAAATGACGAGGAAACCAAAATCTTCTCTTTCCATGCTACGCCTTCTCGAAGGTGAATTTTTGAAAATGAGTTGGGTGTTTTTGCTCCTCCATCATTGTATCAAAACCTTCTAGAACCTTTTACCGAGATCCCAAGTTGAGGATGGATGGGTGGATTACCTGGTGGGAGGATGTGCTTGGTGAACTATGGCCTTTCTACATGGGTGACAACTTGCAAAATTTGATGTAACTATATTTGAATCATTCAAGAGTAACTTGGATATGTTTTTAAGGCCCTTCAATTCACCCTTTTTGATGAATAAAATCAAATACATGCACCAAGATTTACCATATATTGAGTTTGGATGAAATATAACAGGGTATAAATGCTCAATTTCAAGCTCTTCTGCATTAGCTCAATTTGAATGGTTAGGTAAAAGATTGAATGGGAATTTATAGCTCATTATTTAATTATTGTTTGGTTTGTTTCCTCGACTTTCAAACTCTCAAGAAAGAATTCTAGACAAATACTAGAAAAAAAATTGCTTCAATTACATTTTTACCACCATATAGGAGTCACAGGTCCTTTATAATCCAAAATTGGGACATTTTAAAACAATAGAAGAAATGTGAATTATGTATTGGGTCAAATTATGACAATGTCTAGATTTGGAATTAGAAATATAGTTTCAAATTAGAAATTATCCCCTTTTKCTAACTACTTTTTCTCATTCGATGGAGTTTAGGTACAACCGAATAGGTACTTGTTAGACMTATCATCCTYGGGTGAGGGAATTTMTAGAGGRAGGGGGGAAAATGTTATGTCAAACAAATCTAACAGGGAAATATCAACTAGATGTGAAAAGGTCAGAAGAAAATTCCATAGGCACATGATTTTTTTTCTTGTTGAAGGAGGTTCATGTTCYTATGATGATGAGATCATAGGTGACRTCAAGGTTCCTTTGAGGTACAAACRTCTAGTRATACGATGGMTACCCAATGAAATTMCTTAKTTGGACACTAAGTTTTGTTTAAATGAGAGGATGTGTCACATTAATCCATCATCCATACATGTTATGGGTCTATTCCCCATGGATGGAATAAAGGTGAAATATGGAGGACTTGTTGAGTTGATGGAGTATGTCAAACCATTTTACAACTATGGAGATTGGTTGAGGCTAGTCCAATATATTCCAGGTATATATGCAGTCGTTGCAAATTATATATATCTAAAATACAACTATCCCAATAAAGGAGAGACGATGTATATTGATGGAAGGCCAAAGGCATCAAGGAATATTCTAGGTCTTATTAATAGTACAAGACCCAAGACAACAAGAAAGCAACCCAATTGCATATTTCAGGGGCATTAAGGAAATCATATATTCATATGTGTAGTGAAAACAATAGCTATAGGGGAAGATTTGTTGGTCGATTACAATTTGAATTGAATTGATGAAAGCACTGCTATTATAGGGGTAAATATTTTCTACTAGTATACCAAACCTATAACTAATGTTTTCCTTTTATATATTTAACATACATTTTAATAGCTCATGCTTATTAGATTATTTTATAACATTCTAAAATTTCATGCATCTTATAATGTGGTAGGGTGATCATGGGAAGGCATTGGCTAGGTATCAGCATGTATAACCATGATTTACATATAAATTATTGTTAGTATCAGCATGTATAACCATGATTTACATATAAATTATTGCTAACAATAATTGAGTTAACATGTTTATTTGTTGATGTATGTGAGCACACTATCGAAGCACAATGATGTGTGGGATGAAATATATGATTCCATCAACCCAATGGAAAGAATTCAAAAGKCCTTGAGAAATACAAATAGGAAATTCATTGAATTGGATATGTGTAATCCACCTACAAAGGAGAGAAAATAAAGGATGAAAATTTTGATGTATGATATAGAACAATTTTGGGTAAGCACAATTAAAAAAAAGACTATTTTTGACATATATTGATTTAAGAAATATTTTYGAATATCRTTATATGAGAAATAATGAAACATTTTCTTTCTATAGGAATTTTTGGATCTGACGAGATAACCTAGTTATGGGGACACTAATAGAAGTGATGCACAAAAGCCACATTGTCCTAGCATGATCCACATACCCACAATGATATTTTCCTCTCCTTCTCTGGATTAGAGGAATGAAAATCCTATGGCCCATGAGATTCCCCCAACACACACACTAGACCATGCATGTGATGGTCTACAGGGTGAATATCATGAGGATATTGGTTCTGCACCTCCAGAGCATTCTTATCCTGGAGCATCATGTGTTCAATGCTAGGGAACAATATCCATAAGAATTTTGGTGGATGGAAACTTAGTTCCCTTGATGATACAACAAATCCCATGATTTTTTGAATATCTTAAATATTTCCTACCATTTGATTGAAACCTACATCTTTCATATTGTTTTATAATTATGTGGAATATTGTATTTGTTTTTTTTCGTAATAAAAAACTCATGTTTTTTYAAATTTGTCAAAATAAAAGAAGAAAATACCTTCATTGGGAGGATAGATTTTGATCTTACTAGAGATAACCTTGCTCCAAGTCTCCCCTATCCAAGGAAACMTTTTAGATTCTATAGGAATCTATCCATAGAAATATATAGATMTCGTTCCCATGACATATCTAATCCATCTAGGATCCAATAATGAGGCACAACAGTCTTCCTTTCACCAATGGAAAAATGAATATACTTCTTACTCTTCCTAATCCATGAACCCTCATCCTTATTTTTATCCTTGAAACCATCCAAACCCTTCCTTCTCACATCCTCTAACACTCAACCAAAAACCCTACCTACCACCAAAAACCTTCCCCCTTCTTCCATCCTCAATATATGTGACCTTACTTACTCACCTCCACATCTAATGTTTCTTCCGTAATTTTCATAGGTATGTTATTTAATGATGATTACACCCTTGCAAGTTCAATCCTCAACTCCCATGGATCGTTACTCCTACATATTTGGATAACCTAGTTGAGGTTTGACGTCATCAGACCTGGACAGAACCACCTTGTCGCCAATTTCTCACAAACCTTGTGTGATTTATATAAATGTCCACATGCCCTTTAATGAATTTAGATCATTTTTAGGTTTGCATGGATTTTTCTATTGTCCTCCTGGTCTCATTTATGTGGAAAATACTTCCTCTATTCCCACTATTGATGTGGCTAATACAATCAAGCATCAACCTTAATTCTACCAAAATTATGGGCTCATTTGTCATTTTTTTGTCTTGTGGCTTATATTGGTGGATCTACACAACTAAATTTATCAAATCCATAATCCCCTTTTATTGAAGCAGGGTTTTTTATATCTATATCCAAGGGTTTTATTCATTATGCGATTTTATGCATCTTCTAATAAGGGAATTACTCTCCATTTGACGACTATTTATGGGGATTTTATGGTCTCTACAAGCCCCCCCTAGTGCCTTACACTTTGCAAGATGCCATTGGAAATGGAGCATATTAAATAAAGGTTGGAACACTGAGTGGAGAACCATGTATACCATGCGAAGGGTTCCTATAGACCCACCTAGTGTGTAGCTACCTAGCATATTCATTTCACTATGCTTGTTGGGGCCTCTCTCTAACAAGATCCATTTTGTTGGCTCAATAAATTTGTGCATCACTAACCTTGAAAAAATGCAATGTAAAATGTTTGAGATTGATGAGAAAGAGAACATAGTCATACCCACATATTGTATATTTTATGATATACCTGCATAGAAGATCTAGCTAACAATGAAGCATACACAACATGCAATGGTGTGAAGAGAAGAGACAAAAATGGAGGAAAGAACAAAAAAATTCCGATTAACTAAATGAGAAAATGATAAAATACAGTTATATACTCTATATCACACAACTAACACACCATAGTAGTAAAATAATGCACATTAGGAGTGTTCTAGAGAGATCTAACACACATTGGTAATCACTAGAGTCAAAATCCACCTAGTCCTAGTTAACTAACCATGCGATCATCAATTAACTAGCCAAACTGGAGTGAAATGAGGAAGATATCACTCACACATGTGGAATTTTCCTTAATTGTGATGATCCCAATGCAATTTTTCATTACTAGTGATGATCCTGAGGTTAGCATGCAACACTTGTTGATAAAACCAAAGTTGAAATGCAACACTTCACTCAACTAGTCCAACTCAATAGTAACTGAGAGTTGATTGAAGGGTATGTGGAACCCTTGTCTAAGGGAGAATATCCTAAATAAGGGGAGTATATATTAGAATAAGGGATCCTCAACATAGCCAGATAAACATAGGAAAATCCTATGTGTGTGTAATATTTCCAACACCCCCCCTAAACACTACTAGGGAGTACACATAATGAATGGGTCTCGATAATAGAGGCCATGTTAAGTACCCATGAATATTACAACTAATGAACATTGAAATAAAGTGAGGAAAGAGGGAAAACCTCATGGGACCCCCCCACTGCCCTAAAAATATAATGTATCAAAAATAGAGAAAGACAGTTGCTAGGAAACTATGTCCTTTACTCTAAGACAATCATGCAAACTATGGAATTTTTGCTCAGTGAATGTCTTCATGAAGATGTCGACAGTCTGATCGATCGAAGGGAAGTACTAAAAATTGATGACCCTATCAAGAACCAACTCCCTAATAAAATGCATATGGATCTCTATATGTTTTGTTCATTGTATCTATACTGGATCTCGACAGAATTTGAGTGTACTCTAGTTGTCGCACCGAATCACAGTTGGATGGTGGAAATGAATGCCAATAGATGAATTTTTGTAGCCACAATTCCTAGATGGTGATGTTGATGGCTACCCCATACTTGGCCTCTGCTGAAGATAGAAAAATAGATGAATTTTTTTTCTTTACCAACATTTTGGGTCGGAACCCAAACTCAACATGTACCTAGAGGTGGACTTGCAATCGATTCCATCGCCAAACCAGTTAGAATCCTTGAATCCTATGAGATCGAAATTTCAACCTGCTGCATAGTGGATCCCATAACTAATGGTGCCCTGAATGTATATGAGGATGTGATTGGTATCCTTCCATTGTAACTCATGCGGCTCTTGCATGTACATGGAGACTACTCCTACTACATATGATAGATATAGTCAGGTGTGGGTGAGATACATAAGGCTCCCTACATGTTGTCTATTCAAGGTGTTGTCCGTTAGTGGTCTACCTCTAGCATCATCAAGTCTATTATCATATAAGAAAGGTGTAGGTGCAGACTTGTAGTCTATCATATGGAATATCTCCATGAGATCCCCAACATACTTATCATGAGATAGCTTGATTCATGAAGCATCCTGGACGATATCAAGACCAAGAGAGAAATGGAGTGGACCCATGTCCATCATTGAAAACCTTTCATGAAGAAATCTCTTGATTGAGGAAATCATTGAAACAAAGTTGCCGGTGATAAAAAAATCATGCACATAAAGAACTAGGATAAGAAGTGAGTTAGTGGCCCTCAACATGTAGACATTTGTATTAGATTTTCATATGAAAAAATTCTTCCAGGGAAATAAAGAGTCCATATTTGTGTACCATGCTCTAAGACCCTTCTTGAGGCCATAGAGAAAATTTTTGAGTCGGCACACTAAAGATGAATTATGTATGAATCCAAGTGGCTTCTCCATACAAATATCCTCTGAGTGATCCCCATGAATAAAATCAGTATTCATGTCCATCTGATGTACTTTCCATCCCCTGGATGCTCCAACAAGAAGGGCCAGCTTGATAGAATCCAACTTTACTACTGAAGAAAAAGTCTCATCATAGTCGATCCCATGGATTTGCTAAAAGCCTTTGGCAACCAATCTTGACTTGTGTCTTTTCACTTGTCTGCCTACTGCATTTTCGGTCATGTAGACCCATATGCATCAGAAAATCTTCATGTCTGAAGGAAGTGGAACTAGATCCTAAGTCTAGTTCTTAAGGAGAGAATTGTACTCCTACTGCATGGTTTCTTCCCAAAAGGGGTTCCCTGTAGCCTCTCTATAGGTCTTTGGGTCTAAATATTGAACCATATAATAATGTAGAGACATCTTGGGTTCAGTGGCAATGAGTACATGAGGAGGATGCTCATATGAAGATCTAGTCCTCCTCGGATACTGAGATCTAGTATATTGTTCCCACTTAGGCATCTTTTTTGTCTCCTGATATGTGTGTAATGACTCTGCATATGAATGCTTTGAATGCTCATCTATATCCTATGAATATTTTGACTTTGTATCAGAACTCAAATCTATGGTGTGATCCGAATGTGTGGAATCATCATCCGCAACTGGTGGAAGTACAAAATATCTGCATGTGGCTCATGCAGAGCATGCGAGGGACTTTCCTTGAACTGGAAACTACACTCAATGATGAGATGGTATGTAGAGGGATCATGTAATATGTATCCCTTAACACCATCAGGATATCCAACAAAGATGCATGGGTTTCTTTGTGGATCTAATGCTTTCCTCTTCTCATAGGGAATGTGAGCCCATGCTCATGATCCAAAGATGCATAAGGTGGTGACTTCCAGTTTGTTACCTCTCCAAGCCTTGAAAGGAGTCATGTCCTTAACATATCTATGGGGTGATATGTTATGGATGTATTTGGCACATTTTAGTGTCCCAGCCCAAAGATGGGGAGGAAGTTCCTTTTCATGTAGCATGCAATTGGCCATCACTTTGAGAGATCTATTTTTCTACTCAACAACCTCATTTTGTTGTAGAGTATATGGTACAATGTGTTGCAACTATACCCTG
>JASDQU010684840.1:21875-57792 GCA_032191745.1 Picea mariana | reverse complement strand
CAACTCATTTATTCACAGTCGATGGATTGTACTATAGTACCTTGGGAGTCATTGACATCAATGGTGATTTCCCTCACACTTGTTAACGATTTCATCAATGACTGGTAATCAAGTGGTTTCTACCATGTTCGACTTCAACACATGTAATCACATGGTTAGATTCATACTTTGGGCGACGAGATTGAAGACCCTGGATATTATCTTTGTGATCCAGGTTGCATTGGAGTATGTATAATTTGCGACACATAGATCCACTGTGTATGTTTCGTGGCTATGTCATCTTAATTTGAAATTTCTCGCATAGATCCACAGTGTATTCAAGTGGCTATGCTATATTTTAATGGCATGGATCCATAGTGTATGATTGGTGGCCATGAACTTTGTCTATAATGTCATCAGTCTGTCATCTGAGTATGGGAATGCCTACCTCAGAATTGATATACATGATTTTCTGCAGATGCTTGATTGTTCGCAGGTTTTCGAGTAGATGTGCTCCTGGTTCTCGACACACACATGCAGTTTACAAAGTCTATCGGCTGTCACTGGTTCCAACCTCATACTTTGGGGGGCATTCTGTTACCTATAATTTTGGTCATCATGATGATGTATTGATGATGGTGTATTCAGGCTCTTCATTAGAACTTTTTCCTGAGAAAAGTTACCTTCATCTCTTTCCAAAAAATCATATTTTTGAGGACTGTTCGCAGGTTGCTAGTATATTTGCCTGCGAGAATTCATGATTCTCGCAGGTTGCTTTAAGCCAGGGTGTGAGAAGTTCGCACTGTGTTGTATTGCTAGGGTGCGAACTCTTTCTAAAGAAGGGAAAAAGATGAATTCTCGAAGCATCTAGAAGGGAATATTCTAGAAGGATGAGATGGCATTCGAATGGTTATCCTAGTACTAGATTCCCTGATATTTTGGGATCATTCTTATCCAAGTAACCAATTCATTCTCTCCTATATATTGAGTGAATTCTCATGGAAAAGGTTAAGCAAACAAGGTTAAGTGAGACATTGGAGAATTGGTGAAAGATTGTGTGAAGGACTGAAGCTACAATAGCTAGGGAACTCCAACAAGTTTATCAAAGGTGGTTGATCTTCTTCATGCAAGTGAGCAAGTGTGTCTGTCAGAGCTAAGGTTCATCGAAATGAAGTTTGCAACATCAAGGCTTAAGTTGTAATCTTTACTTTCCATTAATATGATACAGTAATGTGTCCCTTTCCCATAAAGTTAGTTTCACTTTATTGTATAACTCCTTAATCATATACATAGATTGACTGTTGAATAGATTGTGCTTTTTTCACTTCTATTGGTTTGTATTGTTTTGATCTTGACTGTACAAGAGCATTGGAGTGAAGCAGGAGCAACAAAGACCAAAGGAAGCGATCATAAGGTATGTTCTTTAATCATGCCTCCTAATACATTCAATAGTTAAAATCTAGGGAAAGAGTATCATTCTGTCTTGCTTTGTTCTAGATCCAAGTGGATCTAGGGAGATCGGTTTGTGTCCGCACTTACAGATTTATCCAATAACAACTTCTATGTCAAAATGAACCCAATCCGGGTTCTTGGCATATGATCACCGTGTGGTGCAATGACAATGGTGTGGTGTTTAAATAGGGGAGGTCGTGGGGTAGAATCCCACCCAACCTGTGATATTCCCTCTTGGCTCTCTATCCAAACTTAGATGATGTTTGTTGGCATGCTATAATAAAGGTGCCCATTCCCACTACGATCAAGCACATGAAATATAGGGTGAATGTCGCGGGTCGAACCCGTCAGCCTCCCCCCTTTTTGGCATATGGTTATAATATAAACTTTAAATAAATTAAAGCCCAAAGAATTTTCCAAGTGGTAAGGTAGCTCGAATGGTTCGAGTGCTTACTTGAATTCATCAATCTAGTTGCGCCAGAATTTACGGGTTTGATTCCCATCAACCCAACAAATTTTATGCCTTTCGGACCAACTGGATCAATCAGAAGTTGCCACATGTCACCTTCTGATTGATCCACATCATTGTCACTGTACACCCAATCAACTGCTCTGTCAGCATGCCACGTGTCATCCATTACCTGTTGCGTCAACACTATACCTGCCACATGTAATCTGTATTTCCACATGTCAACCTGTCGTACTACCACGCCACCTTCCATACTGCCATGTGTCATCCTTTTAGTGATGCCATGTGGCATATGTACATTGTTTGTATAATCCAAATGTCATCCTGCCATGTGTCAGACTCTAGTCATGCCACATGTTCATATGATTGTACCATCCATACTACCACATGGCAACATGTGGTGATGCCACGTGGCACCCCCTTTTTCCCTTTTGCATGTTTTTGCCAAAACTTCAAAAGGCCATAACTTCCTCATACAATGTTCATTTGAGGCCATTCAAATTGTGTTAGAAAGATCTCATTGAGCTATACGTAATGATGTCATTTTCATCAGCATTTGAGACTACACGTTTTGAGCGTTCTGGATACTCCTGGATCAATACACTCAAGAGAAAATTAGAAGATTCATACACAATAATAATTTTAGAAAGTGGGTTAGGATTAATACACATGAATAATTCCCCCTTGGACCCTCTCCTAGACTCTTCCCTCTCTTGTGGAAACTTAGCCCCCATTACTCTCTTTGTGTCCATCTTGTATCTAAAGTTACATTTTATTTTATTATTACGATATACAATGTTTACAAATTACATAGTTGGGCCTGCAACCATACATCATATTTACATTATACATCGCTAAGTCAAGGATTAAAACTGGGCAAGTTAAAGAATGCAACTTGTTGAGAAATATGGTTTTAAATTTGAACAAGGGAACCCAATCAGGGGCTTCCAAACAAAAAAATGTTAATGAATTCAATTCATGGGGAGTTGAAGGAAGAGGACACCATGCATCGATTAGTTGAAGATATGGAGATTGGGAAGCAAGACTCCACGCCATCAAATGTAGGCCTGGAAAACTTTGTCAGCTATAATGTGTTCCATTAAGTTTCATGTTTTTTAAAGCTATTAAAATACTAGGAAGTTATTTTAGACTTTATAGTTGCAGGGAATATTGGGACTTTCTGCTCGATTATATATGTAAGCTTTGTATTTGGCATGGAAGGAGTTGTTTCTTTTGCTTAAAAAAATTTGGATATGAAATATAATTCAATTTCACTATTACCTCAACTACAACTTTATACAATATAAATTCCTCAATTTCAATTAAAAATAAATAAAAATTAAAAAATATAACAAAAAGAAGTAATCCTCACTCCACCCTAACCATCATACTTAGAAATAATAAAATTGATTTAATATAATGAACTTAAATAACGTTGTAAATATTGAGATATAAAATTGATTTAATAAAATGAACTTAAATAACGTTGAAAATATTGAGATTATTTGTAAGTATAAAGGCAACTTTAGAGAATTTTAGGAATCTTCTATGGATTCTTTAAAAAAATACATTAAAAAATAATTAAAATTGTTAATTTTAAAAGGGAATTTTGTTTTGAATGTCAATTGTAAAAGGTAATTTTTTAAATTTTAGTTTGCCTTAATTCTAAGGCGATTTTGTAAAAATGATGTATTTTTTTTTTAAAGAATTCAACTTAAAAATAGGAATTTTTAAAATCATAATATAATTGTGTATACCAAAAAAAAAAGTGCATCCCTCGAAATTATATTTTGAAAAATATCATTAAATTATGTGGAATAAAAAAAAAGTATATATCGGGGTGGCATGTGTGGGAGGGTTTTTATATGGCCCTAGTGGAAACATTGAACTTGACTTTACATGGATCCTAGGTCAGGTATCTAATAATCAAGTAAAGGCTCGTGCCTTGCTTCAAAGACTCCAAGTCACCAAGAAGAATTATGGTAGCTTAATATTCTTGGAGATTCTAAAAATACAATCAAAAATTTCATCTAGGGTTCTTCTCTGAAGGATGAGCATCTCGATTCCAGTGTCATGTGAATTAGACTCACCTTGAATTCCATTCCTCTCATCTCTTTTTACCACATTCTCCAGAAAAATAATGAGCGGGTGGATCAACAAGCTAACTTGGCCACTACCTTGGAAAATGGGTCTTAAGTATCAATGGGAGGTCATATCTCTATCCAATTCATTGATTAATTAACATCAAATCCAAGTTATCGAGTTGCATACGAGTGGAAGCCTCGGGCACGGGCCCAAGCGTCATTGTGACATAAAGAGGATTATTATTATTATTTATCATGTTGGTTACTTGGGGCTAACCTAGGTTCTGAACTCAAATAGGTTTCCAACAAAACCCTCAAAACTATTGACCCTCCTGGTAAACTAGAAGGCAACGTTGCACACAGAGTGCACGACGCAGTCTCACCTGAGATAGCTTTATGGGGGACTGCAATACTCAGGTGTTTTCAGTCTAGGAAAGAGTGGGAAATGTGTTTTGGCTCGTTTCCTTATGCATTAACATCATCATTCATTCATCTACTTCTAGGATTCATTCATCATTAAACTCAAATTTAAGAATTCATTCTTTAACTGATACATAACATAACATTCAAACCATCATTCAGACACATGAACATAGTGGATTTACTGTGATTCACCCCCTCCCGGGGCTATGCCCACAAAGATTTGTCTCTTCTGTTATTTTATTCATTATGCTGCAAAATTTGTGTTGCACACATTAAATCCTTAGGATTACAATCAAAATGACGGTAAGTACCCTCTTGGAGGCTGACTAGATCACACCAGGCTCCACAAATTGTGACCTAACCCTCAAAACCTAGCTTCTTCAACTCAATAACAATAACAACCATAACAACTGATAAAACAATACTCAACAACTCATGAACCCACAATAATCAATCAAACCCAACCTAGATCTCCTATGTCTTTATTTATACTACTCTAACGATTATGGCCGTTACAATATTGTCCAAAAACCTAACCATAACATGGTTAGTTTTGTCTGCATGTGTGCCACGATTCTTTTCCTCCTGCATGATGGTCTTCCTTCTTTTTCCCCATGTTGTTTTTCTGCCACTTACTGTGCATGCTCCAAAAATAGGTTTTTTCTTCCCAAAATAGATATTTCTCCAAAAATAGGCCTGCACCAACAGGCCCCCAACACTGACATGTGGCTTGTCCTGAGCCACTCAGGTGGTGTGCGCTCCTTGTACTGCCTTTTCCAAATTATGGAACTTTCCCGCTAGTTCCTTCCCTTTGTCTTTCATCTGCGCTACGTTTTCTATTAGCACCTAGACCATCTGTGTTGTGATGTGTTCATGCAACACTGTTGCGCTCTCTGAATGTACATGCACCATCCTTGTATTTTCTTCCTCCAATTTTGCAATTATCTTCCTACATGTTTTTGGAAGGGTTCCAACTGGGCCTGCCTTGCCTGCTTATTTATCTACGCAATCTTTAATTATGTTTGTAGGGTCTTCATCTCTTGCGTGCCTTTCAAGCATTCTGTGATACTCATGGCCTTCTATCGCTGCTTCAAATTTTTCATTGCAGTGTTGATTTTATCCTCTTGTTGGTCCAACTATTGGACCTTATCGTCTTCCTCCAAAATAGTCTATATGTGCGCACTCCTATAAAAAAAAATCCGTGACTTCCTTAGCTTCCCTTGCCTTTTCCTTTGTTTGGAAGGATTTCTGCTGCTCTCTCTCAGATAAGACCTCAGGAGGATTTGTAGGAATCAGTTTCTCCGTGAGCTCTATGATCTCCTGTTTATACGTCTCCATGACATGCACAATCTTCTGAAACTTCCTTTCAGGTGTGCCTTCTAGCTCCTACACACAATCTGGGATGTTGTTGTAGAATTTTGTCAGTCTGTGCTCCAATTATCTTCTCATTTCTTCTCCTCCTCCTTCTCCAGAGTCAATTGTGTATGTGATTTGGACCATCTCTATCACCCCCCTACCAACTTCTAAGTTGGTGGCGTCTGCACAAGATATGGATTGAACTTCCTGCATAATGATCACATATAAGCCATACAACGCCTTTGTAGGTATATGTGCCATTGCCAACTCAAGTCGGTCGATATCCCCAATTGGTTTCTACGCTATCTCCTCATCAAATTGCATCATTTGTTGGGTGACCATGAAAGTGTTGTTTCCCTGCACCATTATCTCTATTGTCTCCTCTTGTGCCTTCTGCACAGGGGGTTGTTGTGTCTTTTCTGGATGTATCATGCTACACTGGGAAATTTGCAGTCTTTGTAAAGTCTCATGGACTTATACAAACTTTTCCATCATCTCTTCTAGCTGCGCCTCAACTATGTAGACTACATCTTCTGCCCTGTCCTAGACTTTATCTGCCACGATTTTGGCATTGTCCTCTGTCAGGGTGATGACTAGAGGCTTCTTCATGTATTTCATTTTCTTGCACATTTCCACCTCCTGCGTTGTAGTTATTTTTTCCTGTGAGGGATACGCCCCACACTTCATCATTTGTTCCCCCTCTTCTCTAGCCTAAGATGTTTCTCCATTCTTTGAATCCCCCTAGACTTCTGTCTTGGGAGCCATTTCTATCCTCCTTTGCCTCTTTGGCACTACGTTGCTGCTAGATGCTTGAGTGAACATCACAACCTTCCTGGTGTTAGCATTCAAGATATTTGTATTTGTTGATGGGCCTGCCTTAGCTTGCACCTTGGGTTTGGCTGATGTCATTGCTGTTGGATTTGTTCTTGGTTTTTCTACTGGCACCTTCCACTGCACAGGTCAGTATCCAATCGTCCTATTCTCTGGTGATGCAGTACTACATCTCCAACCATTTCTTCTTCGGATCCCTTGCGGCTTGGATCCACATATGGTGCTTGGATGCCTTAAAACAGACTATCCCTTCAGAATCTTGTATCGTCTCCTCCGGAATGCACCATATATTGGCCATTCTTTGTTGCATTTCTTCCAAAAACATAACAAAGACTGCATTGTTTGCTTGCTGTTTTTTATTGTCTTTTTCCTGCCAAAAGGATTCATATCACATTGCATAACACTTCCCTAACCTATCGAAAAAGGCTGAAAACTTTGGCTCCTGCCATCCTGCCAAGGCTAAGAGGATGATTATCTAGAAATAATGGAGCTGAGTTCCATTGTCCTGTGCATTTCTATAGTCAATCAAAAATTGGTTCAGGAGGTAAGGTGCCCAACTAAACATTACCCCTTTTGTTCACTCCGCGACGACTGTGATGACTCTTGCTGGAGCCTCTTCTTTTCTCCATTTTCTCATCAAATTGCAAGCCATGATCTTACTAGAAAACCTTGTCGTGTCATCGTTGATGTCTTTAAGAACAATGCCCCTGTTCCCTCTGTTGGTACCAAACTAAGCCTTTATTGTCTCAACAATATCTTTCTTGTGTGCTTTATTGTCCAAATATTCTTCAGGTTGTGTGCCAATAGTAGGAAACCCTATAATTTTGGCGATCAATGCCACATCTACCTGGATTGGCATATCCATCCATAGAATGCCTCTGTGTACCTTGGTGAGCAACTGCTTGACACACAAACCCACATTCTTACCGCGCCTGAAGTGTGGTATGTCTAGAAGGTTCATGATTCTGGAGTTGTAGAGCTCTATAATCCATTGCGTGGGCTCTAGGATGGGCCTTCCGAGGGGTCCTATCTCCTCTATGTCCACTAGATAATTTCCCTATGCCAAGTCTCGAAACTTTGTCGTGTCAGGAACATCGTGATGCAAGTACCTTAATTTAGGCACTTTCCTGAGCATGTCCTCCACTGTGACTACTGCATCCGAGATGTAGGGGAGTGTGATTTATGTGACGTTCTACATCTTCCTTTTCTGGACGTTGGCGGGTTGGCCTTCTGCCATTGTTTTTGTTGTTTCATCTTCTTCCTCCTTAGATTCCGACTAGTTGGTGATGTCCTCGACCAACACCTCCTCTTCGTCCTGACCCTGTTGTTGACCCTTCATTTCCTTGGGTTTAACAGGTGTTTCAGGGTTAGGGTTTGTGTTGTCGTTTGGGTTTGCATAGCTCTGACCCATTTCTCCTTGAGCGACTGTAGAGGTTTCCTCCTCGACCCTCATTGGATTGAGCGACTCTGTCTCTGAGGTCGTAACATCTTCCAGCTCTATGAAATTCTTGGGCTCCTCCATCCTTTCCTTTCTCCTTTGGCCCTGTCGAGTAACCCTAACTTATTTCCCTAGAGTACCAAAATTTGGAGGTGTCATGATGTCGGCTGAGTAGTTAAGTGCGATCACCTTTTCCCAATTTTTCCTAGTTCGGGCTCTTCAGTTTGCTCTGTGCTCTCAAATCGCTAAGTGTTGAACTAACCTATGCTTTCCATGCTTTATAGACCCAATCATCAATGTTTGGCTATATTTTTCACTTTGCTCGTGCATTTGTGCCGTGTCCATTTTTTCTTGCACGCAATCTTTCAATTTTGTCGCATCAGTTGTTGCATGTGAATTTTTTCCCCGTTCCTGTCGTTCAACCAACTTCCTCCTCTTTTTGTATTTTTCTTCTTTTTCTATTTTTGTATTCCTTTTTCTTCTTTTTCTCCTTTTTATTTATTTTTATAAGTTTTCTCTCCTAATATCTACTATAGTACACTATATATGTGGATTTCTTATTATGTTGCAGTTACTGAGAGTTAGTAGGTCGACTGTCCCTATACAGTTTTAGTTGACTACCATTCACCATTCCTTTCAGTTATGTTCATGTCAAGTCCTGTAGCTACACAAATCCTCCATATGTGACATTGTTTACTTCATATCATTCTAACCAATGCATTTTGAACTTACCAGGATGTTGAAAAAATTTGTAGTCATAGAGTCAAGAACTAGGTCTCCCTCCTCAAATATCTTCTTCTTTATGTGTCTGTCATGTCAGGTTTTGTCCCTTTCTTTTTGCACCTCTTGGTGGAATCCTACTAGAATCTTGTCTTCTTCCATTTCCATTAGTTGACTTAACCTCTCTTGTATTGCGCCTCTTTATGTCATATTGGTAATTGCTGCTATGCGCAGATTGGGTACCAAAAATTCTAATGGCACCATTGCTTCTTGTCCATACACCAATCTGAATGGTGTATGTCATGTCAACTTCTTACATGTAGTCATGCATGCCCATAGTATTGTTGGTATTTTTAAATCCCATTCATCCTTGTTCACATTACATATCTTAGTCAACGCATTCTCCAAAATCTTGTTGAAAGCTTCTACTGTCCCATTTGCCTAAGGATGATATGGTGTACTTTTCTGGTGGTAGACTTCAAAATCCTTAGTCATAAACTTGATGGTACTATTAATAAAATGGGTGCCTTGGTCACTCATGAAAATCCTGGGGCATCCAAATCTTGTGATCACCTTCTCAAATAAAAAGTATGTTGTTGTCTTTGCTATGCAATCCTTGACTGGTGTTGCTTCTGACCATATGGTTAAGTATTTTGTCACAGTAATGATATATCTAACTCCTGACCTTCTTGCTCATGGATTAATAGGTCTGACAAAATCTATTTCCCACTTTTCAAATACCTGAAGAGTTACTTATGGTTTTAGGGGCATTTCATCCCTCCTATTGGGTTTGCCAACCCTTTGACAGACATCACAGTTCTAACAATATTCTTTAACATCTTTATGAACTATTGGCTATCATAATCCTGCGTGCAATACCTTCTGTGTGGTAGTTTTTCTTGCATAGTGTCTTTCGTCTATACCTACATAATCTTATGCTAAAACCATAGACCGTTCATGTTCCAATACACACCTTCTCAAGATGTTGTCTGCGCCCATCTTGTATAAATTACCTGTAATGAATTGATAGTTTGCAGCTCTGACTACCAAAATTTTCTTCTGTGCAGTACTAAACTCCTTTGGCACAACTCCTGTACTCAATAATTCAATGGCATCAACAAAGTACTCATCAACTACATGTACTGAAAAAAACTATGCATCAGGGAAGTTGTCTTCCAAGTAAGTAGGTTGTTCTTCATTGGTTACCCTTGAGAAGTGATCAGATCCTGCATTGAGCTTCCCTGATTTAACTATTACCTCAAAGTCAATTTCATGGAATAATAACAACCATCTACATATCCTCCCCCCAACACTGGCTTGTTGACTAGATATTTGAAGCCAGAATGATCTGTGAACATTTTGAAATGATTTCCCAATAAGTAATGTCTGAATTTCTGAAGTGCATATACCATGGTTATGCCTTCTCTTTCTATGGTGTTGAAATTCTGCTCAGATTCAGATAGCTTCCTGCTTGCAAAGACTATAGGATGATCTAAGTCCCCTGCTCTTGGATGCACCAAAATTTCTCCAAGTGCTATTGCAAATGCATCTACATGCACATGAAATGTATTTTCCCAATCTGGAAACACTAATATAGGTGTTGTCACCATATTCTCCTTTAAATGATCTAATCCCCACTGACAATCCTCACTCCACTGAAATCTGGTGTCCTTCTTCAACAACTTTTCCATCGGCACAATAATCTATGCATACCCCTTAATAAACTTCCTATAGTAGCATGTATGTCCAAGTGTGACTCTTAACTGGCACACTGACTTTGGTGGTGGTAAGTTCACAATGACAACAATCTTATCATGGTCAACCAGTAAACCTTGTTTTCACACTATATGTCCCAACAATATTCCAAAAGGTGTGCCAAAAATGAATTTCTTTATGTTTAATGAGATCTGACATTGCCTGCATATTTCCAACATTATTATTATGACTTCTACATGATATTTCAAAAGACTAAAAACAATCCAGTCATCCAGATATACTTCTAAAAACTGATGTATGAACTCCTTAAAATAAGCTATGACCACCCTTGAAAAAATGGTTGGTACATTCTTCAATCCAAAGGGCATTTCTGTGTATTGGTATGATCCCCATTCTGTAGAAAATGTAGTCTTATGCCTATCCTCTAGAGCTATTTTGATCTAATGGTAACCTGAGAATCCATTTGTGAATGAATATGCTTCATGGCCTCCCACATTCTCCAAGACCTTATCTGTAAAAGGGGTAGGGAAAGGATCATGTAAGCAAGCATCATTTAATTTTCTCAAATCTACACAAATTCTTATCCCTCCTTGCTTCTTTTCCTGGACAACCATGGGACGGATCCATTCAGATTCCTCTACTAGTTCTATGATATTAGCTTCCAACATTTGGTCAATTTATTCTTTCACTTTCTACTTATACATTGGATTCAACCTGTAAGGTCTCTGTTTGATATGTATAACATATGGTTTTAGGAGTATCTTTATCTCACCTAGCTCACTTTTTATTCCCTTCATCTCTGTAAAGGTTGTTGGAAACAGGTCACTGTATTCATGCAGTAACTATGTTATCCTTTCTGTTAGCCTCATAATCCCGAAGTTCTACAATCTAAGTATTTTCTAGTATAAATGTTTTTAGAAATTAGTTTATTTTAGTTTGTNAGGACACCTAGCTTCTATGTAAAGGACACCTATCATACTCATGTGATTATGTGATTGGTTGTTCTCCTAGTTTTTAGTTTAGAGTTGAGCTATATAAACTAGCTCTTTCTTCAAGTGAGGTTAGGGAGTAGATTATGAATTCTCACTTCAGATTGTAATCATTTTTTCCCTGTTAATAAAATTATGTGTCTGAGGACACTTTGTCAACATGGTATCAGAGCCATGGTGAAAATTGTGATGGAAGAGAATTGTTGATGGATCAAGGAAGCAAGGAAGACTTCTTGACATCAACACAGATCTCTTCAAACTCAAGGGCAATGATACTGAGGTAATCTGTTGTTGTTTTTAAAATAAGGAAAATTATTATTGTGATTACAACAATCAATTTGTTCATTAAATTGATTCATCTTTTTGAGTGGTAAACTTGTAGATCTGCAAATTTTAAGTTTGTAGATTCGATTAAATGCATCTTTCTTTCCTGTAAATCTAAGATATCTATGCAGATAAACGTGTACTTTTGCATTTGTTATTCAAATCTCATAGATCCATTGCTATTTTATTAAAAGGGATCATCTGTAAACATTTTCTATAGATCATTTTATAAATCTGGCAATTTAAATTTAGAGTTGTAGATTATTTATTTTTATAAGTTTTCATATCTGGTCTGTATCAAGGACCATATCAAGGTTCATATCAAGGTCCGTTTCAAATATTGGATCAAGGACCAAATCATGGATCACATCTGAATTTAACAAAAAGTCATCAAATTGAATCTATGACATCAGATCGGTAAAAAGGCATATTCAAATTTGTCTAGATCAGATTTGAATCCCCTGGAAAAGAAATTTCTCTGGAGATCTCACACACCAGAGCTAATCCATTTGTTTTTGATGCTGCATTACCAAAACTAAAGCACATATATGAGGCAGTATTTTTTTTTTTTTTTCAGATCCAAGGTGCTTTTTTTTTCTCTGTACCCATAACCAAAACCTGTATTCAGAAATTCCAGCGTTTAGTTAAGCTTCTTTTGAGAGCAACAAAAGATGAGAAATCATCATTGAAATTGTGGATCAATTTCTGAGCAAATGAAGATGAATTTGATGATTTCACGATCTAGGTTTTGTGCAGAATGGGGTCTATTGTGAGACTCACGATTTTTTTCTTAAGAAAGGTCATGGTTTAAGAGATATGCAATATTCTCTTAACCATGTTTTGCAAAAATATGTCCACGAAGTGTTGCACCTGCCCAGCGGCCGACTTTGATATGGAACGAATGAAACAAACGAGATCCACCTGCAAATTTATGTGAAATCGGATATGGTACTTTAGCCTATAGAAGCAGAAGAAACCCTTGTGATTTGGTGGCTGGAGGAGTTGAGAGAGGGCGAGCTCGATTTTGTGTGTTATCCGGATCAGATCTGGATTAGAAATTCCAACGCTCCTCATTTGGATCAAACACATCTCCATCCCAGCGCGAATTAGACCGGTGATATTTCACCCACCAAGATCTCTTATGCGTATCAATTTACTGTTGTGTTTCCTCTTTTGAAGCCCCTTCAACACGATTTTGATGGGTGTTCTTTGATTTGATATTAAATTATTAAAATTGTTGCATAATTTTTTTTGTTCATATTGAGGTCCGGATTGAGGACTGGATTGAGGACCAGATTGAAGTGTTTTTATTTTTATTTTTATTTTTAGACATTTGAATTGTAATCGTTTAAGTCATTGATGACTTTAGTTCAAGGGGGGGCACATTTTATTATTTGTATAAGGCTATCTATCTTGTAAAAAGGCTCAAACTTTGAAAGATTTGATTGTGGTCTTGAATGCTCAAAAGTTGAGAAGAGTCCAGTAAAATACTCCCTCAAACTCCATTTCCAACAATACTTTTAAAGGGTCAAGGTTGAGCCCTTAAAAGTACTCTTTTTGCGTGGATTGTGTACTCTCTCTTTCTGGCACCTTGTGTCTCTTTTTTGGAGTTTTTGTGCAAATATTGCAACAAACATCATGTCTAAATTAATCAATCTATTCACAGAATCAGATAAGTTAGATGGACCCAATAATTACAAATCTTGGAGTCGACACATGCATAACACTTTGATCTATAATGAATTATGGTGTGATATATGTGATGGTGATATTGCTCCAACTAAGCCAACTGATGATACTTCTTTAGCAAAATGGAATTTGAAAGATAAAAAAACACTTGCTTTGCTACGTTCTTCTGTAACTGAACACATGTTTGTTCATATTGATAATTCTAGAGATGCATGGTCTCATGGAATTTATTAAAGAATATTTTTGATACTCCTGTTTCATCTTAAAGAGTTGATATACAAATTAAATTGCTTAAACAAATATTAGAAAACAATGGTGATGTATTAGAATACATTTCAAGGATTAAGAAAATTCATCAAGAAATCATCAAAGGCAGTTTTTCTAAACTTGAAGATAGTTTTCTAGTCTCCATTGTAATAAATGGCTCGCCTCCATCTTATAAGCATGTTATTGAGACTTTGCAAATAACTGATAAGTTATCAACTGTAACTTTTGATTCACTTAGTGGATTACTCGCTCAACATAGTAAATCCTTTGGAAAACAAAAACAATCAGGAGAAGATATTCTTTTCACTAAAGTCGAAAGTTCTAAAGGAAGAGGAAAATCAAATTTTGGAAATTTTCAGAATCGGTCCTCTAATTGAGGTCGTGGTAGAGGTCGTAGCAATTTTCAACAACAAAATTTTCAAAGTAATCCTCCTAATAATAATGCACAGTTAGGAAGAGGTAGAAATTTTAGTCAAGTAAGATGTAAAAGATGTTTAAAGATGGGTCATTATGCATCAAATTGTCTTACAAGCAATGATCAATTGCCAAAGTTTAAGCATACATCAAATTCAATTTCTCAACAATCAACTCAATATGCAGAAAATCAAGATCATCAGGATGATGAATATGAATATATTTTTTCAGCAGTTCAACATGTAGATTCAATTGAAAATGATTGGATATTGGACACAGGATCTACTCAGCATATGGATTATCGCAGATACTATTTTTGGAATTATAAGGATGTTCAACTAAATCCCATATATTTAGTTTATGATACAACTCATATACCTCAAGGAAAAGGTTCAGTGAAAGTTTTTCTCCATGGAATTAGTGAAAACTGGATTTCAAATGTTTGGTATGTACCAGATTTTAAGAAAAAAATGTTATCCTTAGTCACAATTAGACAAGCTGGACATAAAATTGTCATGCAAGATGGTTTGGTGAAGCTTAAGTTAGAGAAGGATAACTTGAAAACAATAATGACTAGATATGAAGATGGGAAGTTACTAAGAATGAATGGGAAAGTCATCCTAAGAAAGCAAGAGGTTGCAACAACAATGAATTCTGAAATGTCTTCATTCAGATTATGACATTTTCGATTTGGTCACTTAAACTTTGATAGTCTTTTGAAACTTAAGTCCCAATATTTGGTAAAGGGCTTGCCCACTTTCAAGAAAGAAAATTCGAAGTGTGAAGATTGTATTTTAGGCAAGCAAAAGCGAGAAGGTTTTCCAACCACCTCATGGCAAGCAACAAAGTATTTGGAGTTGATTCACAGTGATATATGTGGTCCAATGGAATCTTCTTTCAGTGGATGTCGATACTTTATATTGTTTATTGATGACCACACTAGAATGACATGGGTGTAATTTTTAAAGGAAAAGTTTGAAGGTTTTGAAAAGTTTGTGTATTTTCAACACATGATTGAAAATGAAACTAGAGAAAAAATTGCTTCTTTGAGAACTGATAATGGAGGTGAATTCACTTCAATTGAATTCAATGATTATTTTCGAAACAATGGACTTAAGAGGAAACTAAAAAATTCTTATACTCCACAACATAATGGAGTTGTTAGTGTCAGAAGTCACTCCTGGATTGCTTGTAGGAGCAGAGCCCGACACCCATTAGTTTAATGTCACGATTTGTTTTAAAGAGTGATCAAATGGAGGTAAAGACTCAAGGAAATATCATTCTAACTCAGGGACTGGGTTTGGTATGTAAAGAACAAAGGAGGTCTGGAATCCTAACTTCATCCAATGGGTTGATTGAAAGATGAGCAGGTGGAAGACTTAGGAGAAAATGAACAAATAGCTCTGGGCAACAGGCTTGCAGCGGTTTGTAGGGGAAAAACTCTGAACACAGGATCCTCCTGGTTCAGGGCTTCAAGAAATTGAATAGAAGACTTGACTAGATCCTCCAATTCCAAGTCATTCAGCGTTAAAGAAATCACAGGAATCGATTAGAGGCTCCATAACTATTATAGTGATCCATTACAACATCATCTTATAATAGCTACAGCTCGACTGGATCCTCCAATTCCGAGCTTCTCTAACACAGTGTAAACAAAGGTAGGAAAGAAACTGGCATTCATAAGGCAAGAAGTCTCCAAAGCTCATACATAACCAGAGCAACAATGCTTCATTAAAACTTTATAACCGGGAGCTCAGCTCACCCATCGATCCTTACAAAATGGCATAAATGCCTACATATACTTGGAACTGACTTCGGCGCTGAAGGTGAGATCATATCATGAATTCAATGCTTGATATTGAGGAGTTTATCTATCAGGATGGGCTGTCAGTTTGCCTTAATCAAATCTTCCCTCTTCTCCCCTGTCACACGCCTCTTTAATTTAGCATGGCTCGCACCAGGGGGTAGCTGAGCCCCTTGAATATTGAATTGGCATGTGCAGGTTCCTCTGGTGAGTTGGAGTCTCAGCATGGCTTTCCTGAAGAAAACTGGTACAAGGGACCCTCCTAGGTAAATTTCAGCCGGGACCTCCATGTTCTGCAATAAATGGGTGACGTGAGGCTTCACCCACCCTATTTCTCCTTTCTGTTGAACCGAAGCGGCCTTTTTGGATCCCCGAGTGGAATCCCCGATGGACACCCGATCCAGCCCACAGGTCTCTTCTTCTTTCCTCACAGTTTTCTGAACTTCACTGTGACCCTTTCCCGACTCTGTATCGGGTTTCGGGGTTTTGCGTTCCCCATTGTCGAGAGTTCTTGACCCTCTGAACTCCCGATCACCGATTCTCTGATGAGCGCATGTATGGGTTAGCCCTCCTGACTATACTATGGTCCATATGACCACATTTTATATGACTAGATCAAAACCTCTGTCGGGGTTTCAAAACTTTCAATGTCTCGATACACAAGTCCTTGAGACTCGTGATTCTCCGATTGCCGATGCGCCTTCCGTGCTAGCCCTCCGACTAGGTCCTAGTCCAAGTGACCGCTACCATATTCCCTCGACCATATTCTCCATTGGGACTTTGCGATTTGTGACGCTAACGAGCACGCATCCTCCAGACTCGCGATAGCCTGCCACCTGTATTCCACTTGCTCTTGTGGTCCCACAGGCTAATCCGACGATTGCCAAGATATCTCTTCTCGCGATCTCGCAACTCTGCACACAAATCTTTGCAGCTCTAACTCACGAACCTCTGAGTTTGTGATATGCCGATGCCACTTGGCGCTGTCTTCCTACAAGGATTGACCTTCTGACACCTGTCCCCCATTACGATCCTTAGCTCCGTCGGGAAATCACGTATCGGGATATCGCAATTCCCATTGTCATGTGCACCGGACTTTTCGTTCCCCAATCCCCGACTCTGCAGGATCTCTCACCACGTGTCTCTGCTGACGGATGGCTCTAATCCAGTCAGGAAATCGCGTATCGCAATTCATTCATGTAAGAGTTTCCTGCCTCCAGAAACTCTGATCCTGTGATGAACTGAAACCCCGATGACTCTAATATCCCGATGACTTCCCCAGGATTCCTCCTCTACACACTAGGGCTTAACCCCGGTGCAACTTCTTAAGATCCAATGGCTGACAGGATTTCGTCGATCTCCTCTGTAAGATTCTGACCATCGATTTGATTGGAGGATGGTTCTCGACTGCTGAAGACAAAACTTTGCCCGCTCGCTTGCTTGACTTGTTTCTACAAAATGGGATTCTCTCATGATATGCTCAGGTGCTTCCTGTGCAAACTGTAGACCTGGGTGCGCCTAATCCCGAGACAAGAAATATCACTAACATTAGGCTCCATGGGGGATAGAGTCGTCCCTGTGGTGCTCTAAGGACTCATTTTGCAGTTCTAGTGCCTTGCTGTTGGGCTATGGAGTCACTTATTAAGCCAAAACAAAAGTAAAAAACAAAGAACAGAAAAGGAAATATTTACAAACATAGGAGCCACTGGAGGCTCAGACAAAATATTTTTTAAGAAAGTGCCCATTTACTGGGCCGCTGAAAACTTCTTTGCCTTCCAAATCTCACAGCTTGTATGTGTTATTCGAGAAAATCTCGGAGATTTTAAAAGGCCCAATCCACCGGGCTTCAAATTTGTTGTGTTTGCCCTTAACTTGTTTAGGAGCATCCCATTTCAGCACCAGGTCTCCTATCTGGAACCGCTCCTTTTTGACCTTCCTATCAAAGAACTGCTTGATCTTCTGCTGATGGTCCTGAATCTTATCCAATGCCTGCTCCCTAGCCTGTTGGACCTCTACTAGCTGATGAATCCTTCTGATCATGTCATCGGGCTCCTCCTGATGGTCCTGGAGGAATTTTGCTACAGGGATGGCTAGCTGAGAAGGGAAGACGACTTCGACTCCATAGAATAACTAGAAAGTGGAGATACCTATAGCTCTCTTTGTAGCCACCCAATCAGCCCATAGGGCGAACTTCAACTTTGAATTCCAACCCCTTTTGTTGTCTTCCAACAACCTTTTGATGATCCTTATCAGGATTTTGTTGGAGGATTCCACTAGACCATTGCCCTGTGGATAATATGGGGTGGAGTGAATCAATTTGATCCCGAACTATTCACAGAACTTGGCTAGTGGTTCAGCCCCAAAAGCGACTGCATTATCGGTGACAATCTTATTTGGGCAGCCGAACCTTGTGATGAGGTCCTTCAAGAATCCAATGATTACCTTGTGGGAAGCACTCCTGGTGGGAATAGCTTCAATCCACTTGGTAAAGAAATCTGTAGCAGTCAGGATCCACTTGTGCTGCCCACTGGAGGGAGGGTGAATTTCACCAATGAAATCTAGGCTCCACTGCTGAAAAGGCCCTGAAACCAACACCGGATTTAGCAGAAGAGACCTAAGCTGTTGCTTTCCTGCAAATTTTTGACATTTGATGCAGGCTCTGACTCTTTTGCAGACATCAGTGAACATGGTAGGCCAGTAGTATCCCACCCTGAGGATTTTGTGGGCTGTGGCTCTCCAGAAATGGTGCCCTCCACACAGGCCACTGTGAAATTCAGTCATGATCATCTAGGCCTCTGGTGGACTCATGCATTTTAAAAGCACCCCCAGGGGTCTTTCCAATATAACACTTGATCGATCAGGCAATACCTGACTGCTTTGATCTTTAGAGCTCTCGCTTTGCTTCTTTACAGGCCGTCTGGAGGCCGCAGCTCCTGCAGAAAGTATATGACATCCTTATACCAAGGACATTGAGCCAATGGAGGCTCCCTTTGATGGTCTACGTCAGGCAGTCGATCCTGCTGAATACCTGGGCATTCGTTGATGAAAATTATCCCCAACGCTTGGCAGTTTGCTTCAACCAACAACTTGGCTAAACCTTGCCCTTTGATCAATTTGGTGGGCCTTATTTCCAGGTCGAATTCCAGGATTTTGGCTATCCATTTACTCCTCCTCCCGTTTATGTCAGGTTGAATAAGAATGTCTTTAACAGCAACCGAGGGGACATAGGCGATGATATTTGACTGCAGAATGTAGGTTCTAAAATCTTTGAGAGCTTTTACCAGAGCATAAGCCTGCTTCTCCATGGTGTCATACCTGACTTCGACATCCCTCAATGCTCGGCTGAAATATGCGATGGGCTGCTCTAGCCCATGGTCATTTGTTTGTAATAGAACAACAACCACTGTGTCAGGTGAGGCAAAGGAGAAAATAAGGAAATCCTTTGAGTAGTCGGGACTGATCAACACAGGAGCTTCAGTGAGGGCCTTCTTGATTTGTTCAAAGGAATGCCGCGATTGAGAGGTCCACCTCACTTCATTCTCTTTCTTTAGCATGGTTGTTATAATCTTTAACTCCTCAACAAAGTTAGGCACAAACCTTCTTAGAAAATTAATTTTACCGAGGAAAGATTGGACCTCCTTCCTAGACCTCGGGATTGATAAGGCTTGTATCGCCTGAACTCTGCTGGGATCAATTCTGACTCCTTCTGCCAATACTATGTGGCCTATTAACTTTCCCTCCTGCAGGGCAAATAGAGATTTCTTGGGGTTTAATGAAATCCAAACTTTTTACATTTCAAGAAAACTTTCCTGAGATGGCGACGGTGTTCTTTGTTAGATTTTGAAAACACTGTGATGTCATCCAGATAAACAACCACAAATTTATCCCTTTCCCCAATGAAAGCTATGTCCATGGCACGCTGGAATGTCACCTCTGCATTCATTAGTCCGAATAGCATCTTGGCATACATGAATGTGTCCCATGGAGTGGTAAATGTTGTCTTTTCCCTGTCCTCAGGAAGAACAGAGACCTGATTGTAGCCAGAGAAACCATCAACCATGGACATCCTAGAAGCTCCTGTCACCCTTTGCAGTATATGTTCCATCTTTGGCAAGGTGTAGTTATCCTTCCGTGAATTCCTGTTCATGTTTCTGAAGTCTACACAGAGTCGGATATCTCCATTCTTTTTCCTTACTGGGACCAAGTTGGCCACCCATTCTGAATATCTTAGTGGTACAATGATCCGAGCTTGAAGCAGCTTCTTCACTTCCCTCTCCATGATAGGCAACAACATGGGATTGATCTGTCTCAGCTTCTACCTGAATGGCTTTGCCTCCTCCTTTAATGGAATTTTATGCTCAATGACAGAGGTGTCATAGGTTTTGAGGTCTTCGTAGGTCCAGGCAAACACATCAGCAAATTCCTTTAAGAGTCCAATGTATTTAGACCTCTGCTCCTCTGTCAGACGTCTTGAAAATTTGATAAGCTTGGGCTCATCCTCGGTCCCAATGTTGCACTGAATAGTACCAGTGTCATCCTCTAAGACTTCTCCCCTTAATGATACAACATTTCTATCAAAGAGCCTTTCCAAAGGAACCAATCCCCTTGGGATATGATCGCTGGGCAACTATACAATGTCACGCTCTGCAATCTTATTCAGAAAATTACCCCCATCAGGCTTTCCTTCAGAGACAGAGTCTTGGTCAATATGAATCTCTGAAAATTCTTCGACAATCTCCAAGAACTTCTTGATCTCAAGGTCATCCTCAAACACCTTCCAATGTTTGACGTTGTTGGGTATGGAGGGTCTGTATTTTACTTCCACATCGTACCTAATTTTAGGGGGCAAGGGTACTTTGAAATTGCTAGCCGATGTAGCCAAGGAATCTACCAAGGTGTTTTCCTCTCTTGGGGTGAATGAAATGTTAAATGTTGAGAAGAAACTGTCAACCAGGTCCCATACCTCATTTCTGTAGCTTCTGAGTCGAGGATGCTTAGCCTGATAAGCGTTCCTGATCTGCTGGACCGCCAACTCTGCATCACAGAACACTGCTACTTCCTGGATTCCCATTTCCCTCGCAGCTCTTAATCCTAGAACATGAGCCTCATACTCTGCCACATTGTTGGTAGCTTCAAATTCTAATTTGTATGACAGAGATATGGTCTCCTGAGCCGGTGACACAAAAACCACTCCAGCTCTAGCACCTTCCCTGGAAGAGGCTCCATCAAAGAACATTTTCCAGACAGGGGTGATGGAGGGAAGAAGCTTAGGGGAAATGGTGGGCAGCTTTCTGAGTCTAAAAGGGGGTTCGGGAGCATGAGTGAATTGAAGCACACTGGAACCTAAATCAGTGTCCAAGGAAAAAATGGGATGGTTGGTGGGGTTGGCCTCGTCACTGATTATATAGGCCAATTGGGCTTCCCTGTATAATCTTCTATGCTCTCCTCCAAACACTTGGATAGTAGCATATGTGAGGTCCATCTGCAAGGTTCCCCCCAGTCTTTTTATCCAAGATATTGATAACAACATACCGAACTTGGGGGGAACATCAACTACTACAATATCCATGACCACACTCTTCATGGGCAGTTGAAACAAGGTAACAACCAGGTCCTTAATAACTCCAAGACACTGAACTCTCCTGGAGTCAAAAGAATAGAGGTCATGATAGGCTCGGGTGACTTCTAATCCTAACTCTTCCATGACAGTTTTGGGCATGAGGTTGTGAGAGGCCCCCAAGTCCATCAAGCAGTTGTGCAGTACCTTGTCATGTATGTTTAAGGAGGTGTAGAAGGGAGGGGATGAGTCATCTCTGTCTTCTACCATGGGACTAGGACGACAACTGGCTTTTCATCTTGGAGGTTTATGGAGTCTGTGGGAAGGCATGAGGCTTCAGAATGTAAAATCTCAGAGAAGTGATTTTTAAATTCTCCATGTTTAATAAGCTCAGTGAGGGGCACAGGGGTTCTGATCTTTTGAATCTCATACTCAAAATTAAAAGAAGATGCAAGCTTTGGAATCTCTCTTATTTCAGGGGCATGGTTGTGGACAATGGGAGAGAGAGGTTGAGCCTTCTTACCTCTGTGACCATCTGCTACTTCGTTAGCAGGTTTCTCTGCTCTAGTGAACTGCTCAGGAATATCAGGTGCTGTTGTCTTCTTGTCGGACCTCAGGTTGTACCTGCCTCGGCCACCAGTAGCCTTGTCTCCCTTGCTTAGTTCATTTAGCTGACTGTCCATGAGAGACTCCTCGTATGATGATTGAGTGAGATGAGGAAAAGGAGGAGTGTCTTCTAAGTAGTGGATTTCAGGATCAAGCTCGTTTGTTTTCCCTTCTTCCCCTTCGGCCACAAAATTGTTTTGGAAAGGGGCCTGAATTTTCTGGTCTTCTCTGTCTCTTCCCCTCTCTCTTTGCATATTAGGGGGAGTAAAATTATTTGGCCTCCTGAAGCCTCCTTTATTTTCGGCGATCTGAGAGCCTTTATATGCTTTCCTTCCTTCCACCATCATTCTCTCCATCTTTGCAGACAAAGACTTCACCATCTTAGTCAATTCATCCACTTGAGGGTGAGGCACCGATGATCCAGAAGTTGAGGCTTTCGTCCTTCCCTTTATTCTATCTGCGTCGGCCTTGTTCCTCAGTCTATCAGCTGCTAATATTTTGGATTCCATTTCTATGGCCGCGTCTTTCATTTGGGCTAAGGAGGTGGCTCTTCTTTCTCTCAACAAAAGGCAGAAATCAGGGCCAAACGCACCAACATAGGAAATTTGGGCAGAGGCTTCTGAGGGCTTTATCTCTATCGGAATCTTGTTATACATCTTATTGAATCTCTTGGAGAAGTCAGAGACAGAGTCTCCTTCCATCTTCTTCAAAGACCTGAACTCTGTCATGTAATACATAAAATCCTTCCTATCTCCCCACTGTCTCAGGAAAGCACTATCTAGAGCTTCAATCCCGACAATAGACCTTGGAGCCAATCCTCTAAACCACTTCCTCACCTCGCCATCCAGGCTCTGGACGAAGACTCTCATCCAGACATCTTCATTTTCAATATTAAGGTTGTCTGCATAACTGTAGAAAGAAGCCAGGTGCTCTTTAGCAGTTATGTCTCCTTCCCCAGTAAACTTGGACATGTACTTCAAGTAATCTCCAACAGGGAGAGGGTTCATAGGATGGGGCAGGACAAAGGGAGCGTATCTAGCAGCGACTATGGCATCCATTCTATTCAGAGGGGGATTAGCACCAACCATAGGAATATTAGGTGAAGGAGAGCTTGGAGGAGAAGGAGTTCATGAAGGGGCTACTGGGAATGAGTCCCGAAGTGGAGTGGGAAACAAGAGAGGATTTAATGAAAAGGATATCGAGCTTAAGTCAGCAGGTGCTCCCTTTTGCACAGGAGTGGTTAAGCTGGGCGTAGGGAAATCTTCTGCGGTCCTGGGTCTACGCCAGGGTATAGCTTCAGGGGAAAGGGGAGTGACAAAGTCTTGTCCCTCTGATCCCAGACCAGGAGAGGAAAACTCAACAGGAACACTCCAAAAATTTAAGAAACGGGAAACTGCAGAAACATGCCTGTCAAATAACTGAGGAGTAGAAAAAGGAGCTCCAACAGAAGGATATGGTAGATTACCTGGTTCGGTGATGGACGCTTCTTCTTCAGTGGCCTTTCCCTTTCTGAGCACCGCCTCTAGGTCTATTTCAGGTGTAGCTAGAGGCAGCTGTGGATGAGACCACGTATGCCTGCCTCTGAAAGACATAATTAACAGAGCAGGTTCTCCCCAGCGGAGTCGTCACAATGGAGTTACCAGGTGCAAATTAGTAATCTTGAAAGGCTCCGACAATCCGATGCACCTTCGGATTCAAAGGCTCAATGTCGTTCTACCCAGGGAAAATCTTCAATTTTGTCCCTGGCAATGGCGCCAGAAATGTTAGCGTAAGAAGTCACTCCTGGATTGCTTGCAGGAGTAGAGCTCGACACCCATCAGTTTAATGTCACGATTTGTTTTAAAGAGTGATCAAATGGAGGTAAAGACTCAAGGAAATATCATTCTAACTCAGGGACTGGGTCTGGTATGTAAAGAACAAAGGAGGTCTGGAATCCTAATTTCATCCAGTGGGTTGATTGAAAGATGAGCAGTTGGAAGACTTAGGAGAAAATGAACAAACATCTCTAGGCAACAGGCTTGCAACGGTTTGTAGGGGAAAAACTCTGAATGCAGGATCCTCCTGGTTTAGGGCTTCAAGAAACTGAATAGAAGACTTGACTGGATCCTCCAATTCCAAGTCATTCAGCATTAAATAAATCACAGGAACCGATTAGAGGCTCCGTAACTATTACAGTGATCCGTTACAACATCATCCTATAATAGCTACAGCTCGACTGGATCCTCCAATTCCGAGCTGCTCTAACACAGTGTAAACAAAGGCAGGAAAGAAACTGGCATTCATAAGGCAAGAAGTCTCCAAAGCTCATACATAACCAAAGCAACAATGCTTCATTAAAACTTTACAACCGGGAGCTCAACTCAACCATCGATCCTTACAAAATGGTAGAAATTCCTACATATACTTGGAACTGACTCCGACGCTGAAGGCGTGATCATATCATGAATTCAATGCTTGATATTGAGAAGTTTATCCATCAGGATGGGTTGTCATTCTGCCTCAATCAAATCTTCTCTCTGCTCCCCTGTCACACGCCTCTTTAATTCAGCATGGCTCGCACTAGGGGGTAGCTGAGCCCCTTGAGTATTGAATTGGCATGTGCAGGTTCCTCTGGTGAGTTGGAGACTCAGCGTGGCTTTCCTGAAGAAAACCGGTACAAGGGACCCTCCTGGGTAAATTTCATCCGGGACCTCCATGTTCTGTAATAAATGGGTGACGTGAGGCTTCACCCACCCTCTTTCTCCTTTCTGTTGAACCGAAACGGCCTTTTTGGATCCTCGAGTGGAATCCCCGATGGACACCCGATCCAGCCCACAGGTCTCTTCTTCTTTCCTCACGGTTTTCTGAACTTCACCATGACCCTTTCCCAACTCTGTATCGGGTTTCGGGGTTTCGCGTTCCCCGTTGTCGAGAGTTCTTGACCCTCTGAACTCCCGATCACCGATTCTCCGATGAGTGCATGTATGGGTTAGCCCTGCTGACTATACTATGGTCCATACAACTGCCTTTTATATGACTAGAGCCAAACCTCTGTCGGGGTTTTGGTGCTTTCGATGTCTCGATACACAAGTCCTCGAGACTTGTGATTCTCCGATTGCCGATGCGCCTTCCGTGCTATCCCTCCGACTAGGTCCTAGTCCAAGTGACCACTACCATATGCCCTCGACCATATTCTCCATCGGGACTTCACGATTTGTGACATTAATGAGCATGCATCCTCCGGACTCGCAATAGACTGCCACCTGTATTCCACTTGCTCTTGTGGTCCCATAGGCTAATCCGGTGATTGCCAAGATATCGCTTCTCACGATCTCGCAACTCTGCACACAAATCTTTGCAGCTCTAACTCATGTACCTCCGAGTTCGCGATATGCCGATGCCACTTGGTGCTGTCTTCCTACAAGGATTGACCTTCTGACACCTGTCCCCCATTACGGTCCTTAGCTCCGTCGGGAAATCGCGTATCAGGATATCGTGATTCCCGTTGTCATGTGCATCGGACTTTCCATTCCCTGATCCCCAAATCTGCGGGATCTCTCACCACGTGTCTCTGCTGACGGACGGCTCTGATCCAGTTGAGAAATCGCGTATCGCGATTCATTCATGTAAGAGTTTCCTGCCTCCAGAAACTCTGATCCTGCGATGAACTGAAACCCCGATGACTCTAATATCCCGATGACTTCCCTGGGATTCCTCCTCTACACACTAGGGCTTAACCCCGGCACAACTTCTCGAGATCCAACGGCTGACGGGATTTCGTCGATCTCCTCTGTAAGATTCTGACCGTCGATTTGCTTGGAGGATGGTTCTCGACTGTTGAAGACAAAACTTTGCCCGCTCGCTTGCTTGACTTGTTGCTACAAAATGGGATTCTCTCGTGATATGCTCAGGTGCTTCTCGTGCAAACTGTAGACCTGGGTGCGCCTAATCCTGAGACAAGAAATCTTGCTAATAGGAGTTACTGAAAGGATGAACAAAACTCTCATGGGCATGGCAAGATCTATGATGCAGTTTAAAATGTTGAGCACAAAATATTGGGATGAAGCAATCCATACTACGTTTTATCTCTGAAATCGACCACCTACATCAACTTTAGATGGAAAAACACTTTATGAAGCTTGGTATGGTTTTAAACCCAAGGTAAATCATCTTAGGGCTTTTGTCTCAACATGTTATGCTTTAGTTCCTAAGGAAAAAAGAACTAAATTAGAAAATCGAAGTATGAAGTGTATCTTCATTGGATACTCTGATGAAAAGAAAGGGTATAGATTACTTTTAGATGGAAAATTCATTATCACTAAAGATGGAATTTTTGATGAAATTGAAAGTAACAATTTAGATGAGATCAATCATCTTCTTAGTCGTTTAGAGAAGAAAAACACTAAGGGTAAAGGTAAATTCAACAAGTCAAAACAAGCATTTTGGTTTGAAAAAGACTTTGTTACTCCAGAAAACATCTCTTCATAAAAAATTTCTTATGATTCATCTGATAATGAAACAACAAAAGACTCTTCTGATACTGAATATTCAAAAGTATCTTCTCCAACCTCAGATATTTTAGATGAAAGAAGAGCCTCATTTTTTGAGAATCCTCTTTTCAACAATAACGATGATTCAGATCCACAATCCCCTCAACATAAGGAGCCAAAGTGGGATGAACAACTTCTCAAATATTTTCATTTAGATGAAATGAAAAAAACATGAACTAGGGGATCTTTAAGAGCAGAAGCTATTTTTTCTCATGCTTCCATTGAACCTACTTCTTTTGCTAAAACAACTAGACATAAAGAATAGTAGGAAGTAATGATTAATAAATATGATTCAGTACTTGCAAATGGGACTTGGAACTTAGTTGATTTTCCATGTGATGTTAATGTAAATTCTAACCTTGTACAATGTTTACTGTAAACAAATATTCAGAAAAGAACAAAAAAGATACAATGGCAAATACAAACATTACACAGAGATTTTTCCCCTGGAAACCCAAACCGGGAAAACCAACATATATTATATTCATTCATTGTGTTACATTGTTTACAATACAATATACATATAAGAGCCAACAACATCCAAAACCCTAACCCAATGACCTGGATTAGTCCAAAACCCTAATTCCTTAACCAGAAATAGAAAACCATCGGCAAAAACCATGTGCCGAAAAAACCACCTAAATACATGACACTACTACTCGTGCAAAGAATATAACACATACCCAACAGTTAAGCCCATCAGTTGTAAATGGGTTTATCGAGTAAAGTACAAGCCCAATGGTAAAATTGACAAGTACAAGCAAGACTTGTTGCTAAAGGTTTTGCTCAACAGGAAAGAATTTATTATGAAGAAACTTTTTCACCCACAACTAAATGGAATACTATCAGAATGGTTATCAATTTGGCTACACATAATGGTTGGAAATTATATCAAATGGATGTCAAAAGTGCCTTCCTGAATGGTGATCTAAAGGAGGATATTTTCATGACTCAACCACAAGGTTTTGAAGCTAAATGAAAAGAACATAAAGTTTTCAAACTTGTGAAGGCTTTATATGGTTTGAAACAAGCTCCTCGAGCTTGGTATGCAAAAATGGATGAGTACCTACGAAAGGTGGGTTTTCAATGGAGTGAATAAGAGGATACATTGTATTTTTGAATGCAAGGTAAGCACATGGTGATACGTGTACTCTATGTTGATGACTTAATCATAACAAGAAATAATGAAGCTCACATCAAACAGGTTAAGGAAGAACTTAAAGCAGGGTTCAAACTCACTGATTTAGGGACACTTCATTATTATCTTGGAGTTGAACTTTCTCAACATTCTAACCAAATATTCCTTAGTCAAACTAATTATGCCACTGAATTGTTAAACAAATTTGGCATAGAAGATTGTAAACCTTCTCTTACCCCCATGGAGCAAAAATTGAAACTTTCAAAATTTGAATGGGGGGAATTGGTAAACAGTACAAAGTACAGGAAATTGGTTGGAAGTCTCATTTATTTGACAAATACTCGACCATATTTGTCATATTAAGTCAGTATACTTTCAAGGTTTATGTAGGAACCAAGGAAAAGTCACTGGAATTCAACGAAAAGGGTACTAAGATACATTCAAGGTACACAATATTTTGTTCTTCTCTACAAAAGGAACAAAAATTTTACACTTGTTGGATATTCAGATGTTGATTTTGTAGGTGACATTGATGATAGAACATCCACTTCAGGTTATTTAATGAATATGGGTTCAGAAACAATATCTTGGAATTGCAAAAAGTAGACAACAATTTCCAATTCTTCAGCAGAGGCATAGTACATATCAGCTTGAGAAGCAACATGTGAGATTGTATGGCTACGCAAAATTTTACAGGATCTTGGTGAAACTCAGAAATCACCAACTACCTTATCGATTGACAGCCAGTCAACAATAAATATGGCCAAGAATCCAGTATTTCATTCAAAGACTAAACATGCCGACACCAAGTACCACTTCGTCAGATCGCTCATCATCAAAGACATCATCAAGCCTCAATTATGTCCGTCTGAAGATCAAACATCATATATTTTTACCAAACCTCTTGGTAGAATAAAGTTCAGAGATGAACTTGGTCTTTGTAAAAATGAAATTCCGGATTAAAGGGGGGATTGTTAGCCTCATAATCTTAAAGTTCTATAGTCTAAGTATTTTCTAGTATAAATGTTTTTAAAAATTAGTTTATTCTAGTTTGTTAGTATAAGGACACCTAGCTTCTATGTAAAGGACACCTATAATACTCATGTGATTATGTGATTGGTTTTTCTCCTAGTTTTTAGTTTGGAGTTGAGATATATAAACTAGCTCTTTATTCAAGTGAGGTTAAGGAGTAAATTATGAATTCTCACTTCAGATTGTAATCATTTTTTCCTTATTAATAAAATTACGTGTCTGAGGACACTTTGTCAACACTTTCTAGTGTCTGCTCATCCCCGTAGTCTCCAATTCTTGCCATTTTATGATTTTCTTATGTCCCAATGTTGGCTTTCTTGACTTTGATTGGTGCAACAACTACCTATGACTCCAGAGATGGACCTTCCACCTCTCTTTCTCCTTGAATGTATGTGATATAAATGTTGTGCAGATCATCTTCATCAGGTGCTTCCTTTGCGACATGATAACATGAGATTAGATCTTTGACTATCTGTCGATTCTGCTACTGATATTATGTTATAATATCCACCTCATGTTCCTCAAAGAATATCATTCTTTGTATCAGCTTCAAAGATGAATCAATGTTGGGGTTCTCATGCTCAAATGACAAGGTTACCACAAAATTCTGTTGTAATATTGTCCCTTCTATAGTGCCTCAGTGCATCTCCTAGTCTATGTACCAGTTCTCTGGGATCCCTTCCAATGTATGAATGAAGTGATGAGGCCATTCCTCTGGTGGTGTCAACCTCCATTATGTTCTGCATTTCTCTAGGTTCTCAATTGGCCTTCCTCACCCATCATAGTTTTGCACTGTATAGCTCCCCTGTTCTGTGCCAAATCTAATGTGTAGTATGTTGAAATATTGTAACTTCGAAGAATATTCTAATTATATTTGAGTTATTATTTAATAGATCAAATCCCCTTTTGTAGATTGATCAAGTCGTGTCTTTTATAAGATCAAATCCCCTTTTGTAGATTGATCAAGTCGTGTCTTTTATAAGATCAAATCCCCTTTTGTGGATTGGTCAAACTATACTTATATAGTGATATTTGTATAGTTGGCCCCTAGTAATTATAAAGTGGTTTTAACCACTTCTAGAAGAAGTCGGCTCCACCAAGTGAAGAGAGACAACCCTAGCGCCTCCTCAACTTGTATTTATATGTGAGGTTGGTGTCTCATTTGTACACACTCACTCTCACTCATCTAGTGCACATATTTTGAAGGAAGTTGCAATTGCAGGAGGAAGGAGAAGAGAGGTGCATGCTCAATCTTGGTTTATCTTTGGTATCTCGGTCTTAGTCTTGGAATTGTATTGGAAATATATTATTGAGGAAGTTTTTGCTAGGTTTTCTCCCCCATGAGGGTTTCCCAGGATAAAATGTTGTGTACCTTGTGATTGTATTTCTTTTAGTGATCCTCTTTATGTTGTTGTTTTGGAAATGCATTGAATGCTCATGTAATTTGGAAATAACCTAATAAAAACAGTAAAAAATTAACATGGTATCAGATCTTGACTTAATAGAGCATCTTTCATTGGGTATCTAGACATCACTGTTGTTGTACAAGAAAATTAGGGCTTTTTACTGAAGAGGAATTTTTGACCAAAAACTATCTTGGGAAGTGCAACCTGCCCTAGCGCATCTTTTGGCATCTTGAGAAAAAATTTTCAGTGGCTAGATTCTTCGGAAAGTCAAACCCTAGTTTTGATTGGTACTAAAAAACCAAGAAACCAGAACTAGTACCAGAAGCACCAATCCAGAATTGTGCAGGTCAAGTTTCAAGGGGTAAAACTTGGAATTTTTTGAAACAGTTTTCTCCAGCAATCTCGCCTCAACCCAACACATCTCCTGGTAAGCTCAGTTTCAATTTATTATCACTTTCATTTTCTGGTCATTTTCTTAGCTCCAGGTCAATATGTCTACAAGAACCAAGATTTTTGACAAGCTAGAAGGTGTGGAAAATTTATGTGCCTGGAAGTACAGAATTGGACTCATTCTTGAATGACCTTGCAAAATTCATAAAAGAAAATGCACCGGAACCCGAAGAAAATGCAGCCAAAGAGAATTACAAGAAGGATGTGATTAAGGCTAAAAGAATAATTGTATATTCCATTAAAGACCACTTGATCCCTCAAGTGTCTTCTAAGAATACTCTAAAATATATGTTTGATTCCCTAACCAGAATGTATGAAGGAAAGAACATCAATCAAAATACAAACTTGAGAACCCAACTCAAGAATACAAAGATGCAAAACAGAGAAACAATTCAACACTATTTCTCTAGGGTTTCTCAATTCAAGGAACAATTAGAGGCAATTGGAGACAACTTAGATGAAGATGAACTAGTGATTCCAACTCTTAATGGTCTCATAAGACCTTGGGATGCCTTCATCCAAACTATTTGTGCAAGAAAAGAGAAACTCCAATTTGACAGTTTATGGGAAGAATGTGTTCGAGAAGAAGCAAGAGTGGCCAAGCGAGAAGTTGTCCTATTAAGAGATGAAGATCAATCCCTAGCTGGTCATGCTAAGGGAGGAAAGAAAAAGTCTCATTTTCAAAAGGAGACCCACTTTCATAAAGAATCTCACTCTCCAAAGAGATTCTAGAAATATCATAAGGGTCAAAGAAAGGGAAAATATTTCTCCTATTATCAATGTTATCATTGTGATATTATGGGACACATTGATAAGAATTGTCCTACCAGAAGGGAATAATACAAGAGGAGAAATAACAAAAGACATCATGCCCATGCATCCGAAGATGATGAGCCACCCAAGAAGTTAGCTAAAGAAGAGATTGAAGAGTATGTTTTGTTTTCTGCTCTCTCAGGATCTGGGAGCTCACCACTCCCTATAATCCTCAACAAAATGGTGTAGCAAAAATAAAGAATAGACCAATCATGGAAGCAGTAAAGATCATGATTCACGATCAAGATCTTCCAATGCACGTATGGGTTGATGAAACAAGAACAACAATATATGTCCAAAACAAATTATCCTAAAGTGAACTTGGATTCAAATTCCAAAGAAATGTTCACCATAAATAATACAGAAGTAAGCCATCTCAAAATATTTGGTTTTCCAGTATTTGTACACATTACAAAAGAAAAGCGAACTAAGTTGGATCATTCAGGAAAGAAGGGAATATTTGTTGGATACTGTGAGGTCTCTAAGGCCTTTAGAATTTACATACTAGGTTACCATAATATTGAGATCAATAGAGATGTAACCTTTGATGAAGATTAAACACTCAAAAGATCAAGGAAATTCCATCTTGAGGAAATATATGACGAAGAACCTGTAGCTCCCAGAGTTGCAAAACCCGTAAAAGAAGTTGCAGTTACCCCTGATGATGAGATTTCAGAAGATCATGACATGACAAAATCTCAAGAACCTCCCCATATGACGAACTCTCACAAGAGAAAGCCATCTTGGGAGAAAGAACTTATTCAAGATGCAAATAAGTATGGTGCCCAAGAAGGAACCATAAGACAAAGCAAGAAACCTAAGCCATTCTCCAACTATATGGCCTGGATGTGTGATCTCGTAGAAAAAAAACCTACTTGCTTTGAGGAAGCCGTTCAAAAGAAAGAATGGATGGACACCATGACAAAATAATACCAGTCCATTATAAAGAATGATGTATGGGGAAGTAGTTTTTATACCAAAGAACAAATATTCGTATCTTCCAAGTGGATATACAAAATAAAACATGAAACATACGAAAGTATTGAAAAACATAAGGAAAGATTTGTGGCTCATGGATTTTCTCAAAAGGAAGGTATTGACTATGAAGAAACATTTTCTCATGTAGCCAGATACACTTCTATCAGAACCATCATAGCTCTTACAACCAAAATGAAGTGGAAGTTGCACCAAATGGATGTGAAAACAACTTTCTTAAATGGTGTTATTGAAGAAAAAGTGTATATAGAACAACCAAAATGGTTTGAAGTGGAAGATAGAAAGACTCATGTCTGCAGGTTGAAGAAAGATCTGTATAGGTTGAAGCAAGCTCCTAGAGCTTGGTATGGAAAAATTGATAGTTTCCTGACAAGCTTGGGCTTTACCAAGAGTAAAGCTAATCCTAACCTTTATTTCAAGGTTATGAATGATGAGCCAATTATATTGCTACTATATGTGGATGATTTATTCTTGACTAGGGAGAAGAAAATCTCATCACATATTGCAAGAAGAAGCTTCTTGCAGAGTTTGAAATGAAAGACGTAGGCCTGATGCATTATTTCTTAGGTCTTGAAGTTTGGAAGATCCTAGAGAAGATCTTCCTTAACCAAGGGAAGTATGCAATTGAAATACTGAAGAGATTTGACATGTTGGAATGTAAATCCATGAACACACCCATGGAAACGAATTTGAAGCTCCTGGTTGATACTTCGTCAGAGTTGGTTGATGTTACTCTATACAGATAGATTATTGGATTGTTGATGTAAATGACGAATACTAGGCCAAATATATGGTTTACTATGAACACCTTGAGTCAGTATCCGGTGGAGTCCAGACATATTCACCTTGTAGCTGCAAAGCATGTGATGACATACCTTAAGGGTACATTGGATTATGGTATCTTTTATACTAGAGATCATTACTTCAGATTGTATGGTTATACTAATTCAGATTGGGTTGGAAGTGCTTCAGACAGAAAGAACATTTCAAGATTTTGTTTCAATTTGGGGTCAACCATGACTTCATGGAAAAGCAGGAAGCAATCCAGTGTTGCTCCCAACACATCAGAAGTAGAGTACATTGCAACATGTTCTACCAATTGTGAAGCCATATGGCTTTAGAAGTTGTTGACAAGTCTATTCGATCTAGAGATGGAAGCCACCATGATTCTATGTGATAACCAGAGTTGTATAAAAATGATGGAGAACCTAGTGTTCCATGATAAGTCGAAACACATAGAGATTTGGTACCACTACATTCGTGATATGGTGTAGAGGGGAGTTGTAAAGATCCAATATGTTGGCACAAGTGAGAAGGTTGCAAATGTTTTGACCAAGCCTTTGTCTCATGTGAAGTTTGAGTACTTCCAAGACAAGCTTGGTGTTGTCCAAAAGGGCCTCCCTCGAAAGGGGGAGTGATTTTGATGATACTATGGTATCCTGACCAACAATGGGTAGCTACGTTAGGATTTTATATCCTAGGGGATTGATCATCCCTGGGAAAATCTCAAAGGTTCTGTAAGGATGGTATATTAGAGTACATATGCATGTATATGCCAGTTGTGGTCAGTAGTGGCAGCCCCGTTAGGATTTCATATCCCAGAGAATCTTATGATTCTTGGGCAGATCCTGAAGGTCCGGTAAGGATGGTCTATCAAATTAACGTGTGGTAGCTTGTTAGGATTTTATATCCTAGGGAATCTTATGACTCCTGGGTAGATCCCGAAGGTCCAGTAAGGACGGTCTATCAGAGTACCACAAATGTTGTTATTGATGCACCTTCCCCATTCTGTTTCCACATGTTGTTGATGATGTTGTTCCAGATTTGTGTTGTTGATGATGTTGTTCCAGCTTCGTGATGTTGATGATGTTGTTCCAGCTTCTATTGTTATTGATGTTATTGTTACAGTTTCATGTTTATGATTATGATGATGTTACTCCAGCTCCATGATGTAAATGATGATGATATTGATGATGAGAAAAAAATTCGATGATTTATAGATGTGCCAATAAGTGTTCCAGATGTTGATGATGATGTTTCCCTCTCCTTCTCTTGATGATGTTGTATTGATTCATGTCAGTAGAATACCCTTCTCATTAAGGGGGAGTGTTGAAATATTGTAGCTTCAAAGAATATTCTAATTATATTTTAGTTACTATTTAATAGATCAAATCCCCTTTTGCAAATTGATCAAGTCAAGTCTTGTATAAGATCAAATTCCCTTTTGTGGATTGGTCAAACTTTACTTATATAGTGGTATTTATAAAATCGACCCCTATTAATTATAAAGTGGTTTTAACCAATTCTAGGAGAAGTCGACTCCACCAAGTGAAGAGACGCAACCCTAGCACCTCTTCAACTTGTATTTATATGTGAGGCTGGTGTCTCATTTGTGCACACTCACTCTCACTCATCTAGTGTGAATATATTGAAGGCCAGGAGGAAGGAGAATAGAGGAACATGCTTAGTCTTGGTTTCTCTTTGGTGTTTTGGTATTAGTCTTGGAATTGTATTGGAAATCTATTATTGAGGATTTTTTTTGGGGTTTTCTCCCCCATGCGGGTTTTCGAGGATAAAATGTTGCATACCTTGTGATTGTGTTTCTTTCAGTGATCCTCTTTATGTTTTTGTTTTGGAAATGCATTGAATGCTCATGTAATTTGGAAATAATCTAATAACAACAGTAAAAACTTAACACAATAGACTTTTTCATTGATACCAGTCCTGAATTGTTTCCTTATGCACACCCCACCATCTTGGAGGTGTTGCCTTGAGTGCAATATACATGGCTAACAACCTATGATTTTCCAAAAATTCCTCCTCATAGTTTGTCAAGAATTCCTCTAAATCGTTCAACCCATGAAAATTGGGAGGTTTCCCTATATCTATACCAACCCACCTTACTACGCAGTCTATTATTGTGCACCTCCTTGTGGAGATTTCATGTATCCTCTGCTTCCAATTATCCATACATGTGTCTGAGTCTAAAGCACACGATGTAATGCTTCTTCAGATAAGTACCCCATCTGCAGTTGGGTTGACATAATCTACTTCTCGTGCAATGGTTTTGTATAACTGATTTATTTCTTCCAAGTCCAAATAGGTCACCTCTACAAACCACTCTCCTTCTGAAGGATCTAGTAGTGCAATAACTCTATATTCGCCTGATTCAAAAGTCATTCTGCTTGTATTCAGGTTCATTACAACATGGTTATCAAATCCCCAATCCAATCCAAGTAATGTTTGGTAGGGTGTTCTGCCATCTACTATCTCTATCACTTCAAAATCTTCCATAGTGCGCATGCCATCCAAGTCTATTTTCGCCCATTTAAATCTTCCAATTGGTAACACTCTATGTTAGTTTCAACTAGATATGTGAATATCCTAATGTGGGTTCCCCAATACGCTTCCAATTCAGGGGCGCTGCACCCCCCC
>JASDQU010684840.1:5785-19815 GCA_032191745.1 Picea mariana | reverse complement strand
AGCCATACTTGGTGAATGCCTCCTTGAAACTTGCGGTGATGATATAAGCTTCCTCCTTGAAGGATGAGAACTTGGCTCTACAAGTTTACCTTCTCCTCTTGTGAGTTTCAACCTTGTGAGCATCAGAAAACAAAACACTTGCAAATAATCAAGTCTTCAAAAACCTATGCTCTGAGACCAACTTGATCTAAAAATGAAGAAGGCTTGTATTCTTGAAAATATTTGCAAGTTAAATTTTATGTGTTAAAAATGAAAATGGATCAACTTTGCAACACAACTTTAATAGGATTTACTCATTCAAGATGCATATAAACAACAACAAAATTATTGAACAGAAAACACATAACACAGCAAATGATAAAGGAGTTCACCCCTCTCTTGGGCTACATCTCCTGGTCCATCTTCCAATGGATCATTTATATTATTTTCTCAAAGTGCTAAAAAATGTGCTTTACAATGCTCAAAATGCCAAATAGACTACTCCAATGGCTTCAGAACGTCCAAAAACCCCTAGCTGGGCTTTTTTGGCACCTCGTTTGGCCAAAAATTGAAGAAGATAGGCTTCCTAGAAGTCCCCCCTTCAAGCTTCTTGTCTCTGCATCTACAAAACACACCCTTGTTGGCTCAACCTAGCCCACACTCATATTTAAGCGTATAAACTTAGCATCGGGCACAATCGCGTGAACCATGCAAACTTTAGGACGGTTATGGGTGCACCTAGCCCCTAACCATGAAGGGAAAGGTCATATGACCCATGTGACCGAGCGTTTAAAAGTAAGGGCCATAACTGTTTGAACCGAATTTAAATCCAAACCAAACGCATACCCACGCATGCATCATGGTATAAAAATGGTCATATGGCAACAAATATGTGACCGTGGGCTATATTAAAAGGGCTATGTTAAAACATATATGCGCTCCCGTGGTCATATTACAACACAATACAACCAGGGTTTAGTTTTGAATGTGCGCGCAAAGGTTTTAAACCATGGCCATATTACAATACATAACATAACCATGGGCTGGGGCTAGGCCCCAGCTCGACCCCAGCTCGACCCCCCACCCAAACTTACAACATTTTAATTCAAATAAAATCTGCACCATATAGTGTTAAGAAACACTATGGTGGCACGTTGGTTGGTGGTCTTTGCCAAAGCTTTGCACGTGGGTGGAGGTCACGGGGTCGAATCCGGTGGACTCCAAATAAATTTTAAACCAATATATAGGGGACACGTGGCAGCCATTGATTGGGCCACATGTTTCCATTCCATTCGTTGCAAACAAGCCATGTCACCTACCAACTATGCAATTAGTTGTCTGTCACGTGTCGTATAGCTTGCCACGTCAGCGTCCGTACGGACTGTACAATCGGCACCCCTTTTTTTGCCTGTTTGTCATTTTGAACAGAATGTGATATCTCTCACTCCTGACATCCGTTTGAACCCAAACGAGTTGTGTTGGGTTCATAACGACGAGGCCTACACTCCCGTTCGATTTGAAGTGATTCCAAGCACTTTGAATTTTTGAGCAAAATTTGATCCCCTGATCAATTCATGTACTCGTCTTCTGAGCTTGGCTTCTGAAATTCATTTACTAATATCTTTTTCACCTCTATGACAATCTTTGGTACTCCTTGTGGTCTTTTTACATCAAGGCTCGTGTAACCAGTCCAACACATGGTATCTGTGTGTGATAGCTAGTTGTGCAAGTTTTGTATCCTCGTCTGTGATCTACTTTGCTTCCTAGATATTTTCATAGATAAATATATTCTTTTCAGGGCCCTATGATGCCTCGCCCCGAAACTCTAGTAATCTGATAGCGGAATCTAGTTCAGCCATTTTGAACTGTGTCAAACTGCTGCCTCTCCTCAGTGTAGCTAATTGACTATTACTTCCTAAAATTTCTCTCTCAGTTGGTTGTCCTTGATTGGACCCCTGACTTGTTGCTCATCTTCCACTAAAATATGGTTGTCTAAACGTTGGTGTTCTTTCAGGCGTATTAGTCGCATATGGGGATGTAGGTTCCACATTAGTTGTGATCTGGACTGGAGTTTTTCCTTCTGTTCCTGACCCTGGACCTCTTGTTTTCCTTTCATATGTTGCATGCAATATTTCCTCAATCTGCTCCACATTCCGAAGATCCTGTACCTCTTCTTCATCACTCGCCAAGCCCTCTATGTCGGCTATGGCCCTCTTTTTGTTATTCATCTTATATTGGTAAGGTCTTTCACTGCACGCCTTTCCCATTTTTTCCATTATCTACTTTATCTGGTCTTCTTCCATCATTATTAGGTCCATGACCTCATTCTACTTCCCTTTATCCATCAACCTGTCCATATCTCAAACTCATGTCAGTGCTTCCCCCCTTCCCCCATGCATGCAAGGAAGTTTAGTTGTCTGATTCCATGGTCATCACACCTTTGTCATACAATAAAATCTTGATTGAAGTATAAAGTGATTTGATGTACCTACCTCTGGGTCCCTTCAAAAAATATCCCTCTACAAAAGTGTAGGACTTCGTAATATCAACAACAAACTCAGTGATAAACCCTACAATAATATTGTCTAACCAAAAATCTATTGCACGCGTAAATTTATTATTGACTCTCTACAACTACACGATCTCCATAGGATGCCACTCTAGTTGTCTATTCTGATTCATAGGATGGTTGTACTTCAACCTCAATAACCACTCCTATAACAGATCCGAGAAATCACAAGAAAATACCTCATGTAAGTCGCTAAACACGTATTTCTCGAGATATTTGTGCGGTGTGAGTTTGTGATTTCTATTGTCCTTCTGCGCAAACTCAATTTCCATTGTCCTTAACTATCTTTCATTTTCCGCCTTCATTGGATTCCATGGCCTAAACATTACCTTCTATGATTTCATCCTCCATGCTTTTCTTCCATGGATCTCATCCACTCAATCTTGTGTAGTTCCAGTCGACAACAGAACCATTAGTTGGTTACTAGGGCTGACTCAAGTTCTGATCTCAAATAGGTTTCCAACAAAACCCTCAAAACTATCAGCCCTTCTGGTAAACCAGAAGAAAACGCTACTCACAATGTGCACAATGCAATCTCAATTGAGATAGATTTATGGGGGATTGCAATACTCAAGTGTTTGCAATCTAGGAAAGAGTGGGGATTGTGTTTTGGTTCTTTTTCATATGCATTAACATCATCATTCATTCATCATGAAACTATGCATGCATGTTGTTAAAATCATATTTAAGCATTCAAGATTTAACTAATACATAACATAACATTCAAACCATCATTCAAACATGTGAACATAGTGGATTTACCATGGTTCACCCCCTCATGGGGCTACGTCCACAAAGATCTATCTCTTCTTCTCTTTTATTCATTCTGTTGCAAAATATGTGTTGCACACATTACATCTTTAGGATTACAATCAAAAGGAGGGTAAGTACCCTCTGGGAGGCTGACTAGATCACACCAGAATCCACAACCTGTGACCTGACCCTCAAAACCTATCCTATTCGACTCAACAACAATAACGACCATAACAACTAATAATTCAATACTCAACAACTCACGAACCCATAATAATCAATCGAACCCAACCTAGACCCCCTAGGTCTTTATTTACACTACTCTACTGGATTATAGTCGTTACAATTTTGTCCAAAACCCTAACCCTAACATGGTTAGGTATGTCTGCATGCGCGCCATGCTGATTTTCCTTCTGCATGTTGTTTTTCCTTATGCATGTTGTTTTTCCTTCTTTTTCTGCATGTTGTTTTTCCTTCTCTTTTTGCATGTTGCTTTTCTACCACTTATTGCGCACACTCCAAAAATAGGTCTTCTCTACCCAAAATAGATCTTTCTCCAAAAATAGGCTTGCGCCAACACATGCCTAAAGAATATATATGTTTTTAATTTGTGAGCTTGCTCTCTTGATGAGGATCCTAGCTTGGGGATTGAAACGTCGAGTTTCAAAGAAAGAAAATTGCAGGTTTCCTCTCATTTTTATATATTTCTTAACTATGTAGAATGAACAACTTGAATGTATCAAGTCGACTCACCATAACAACTTCATGAAAAATTTGTTATTTGTTCCTCCCACATGAAGTCTCAATGCTCGAGGTGGGATCATTCAGTCACTTCGCACCTGGATAGTATGGTTCTCGATCATGGAGTTCATGTTGATGGCTCTGGGAATTATGCTTGCAGTTATGGAGGGTCCAGATGCATTCATCCTTACATCACACCTCATCATTCATGTAAGTGTATTGGTAATCGAGTGCATGAGAAATTCAATATGGGTCTACCAAAGGATTTATTGCAAGGAAGGAATTGCTTTTTTGATTTGTGAGACATAGAGGAATATCGTTAGTGTGATTTCATTTCAGGGGCTTCCTTTGATGTGTATGTTAGAGAGGAAGTTCACCAGTGCAAGTTCAATTCATGGGATTATTCATTTGTAGAGGCACTCCCTGGTCAATACTTATTATGGATTGAGGGATGTGTTGGCCAATATCGGTTTTAGGTAGCGTGCGGTCAATGTTTGAAGCAAGGAAGTCACAATTGGTTTGAATTGGTGAGATTTCCACTCCAAGACTTACCTTCTAGACTGTGGCCCCTTAGGCTAAGAATTTGTGGGAGCCTATTCTTGGTCCATGCATCACGCAAGCATAGCTTCAATGGTGAATTGGAAGGATGAAGCTCCTCCATCCCCTCATCCAGAACTACAGACAAATGATTCCATGGCTTCTCTTCACTAATTGAAGATCTTGGTTCAAGGTCAGAGTTCTCAGGTTTCATTTATCTTAGAGATTTTAATTCAACATCAGACATCAACGCATAAAAACATAATGATATGGATGCCTTGTGATCACAATTGAAAGCGTTGCAAGCCCAACTTATGTCCACTCTGCCTGCCCCAATGCTAGATTCGACTCTGAGTGCCTCGTCTCCCTCAGTTGGAAATCCTCTACTAGATTTGAACATACCAACAGATGGCCCGGGGAAGGAAACTACGGATTCTAGGAACCTCCCTAAGCCTAGTATTTGATGTTTTTCTTTGTCCTCTTTATCATTGGCATTTTCTACAGAATTTTCTATGTCAAACATTGTACTAAATTATCTCCTTCAACGGACTTGGTATATCTAGTGGTAGTTAAGCTAAGAAACACATATGAGCACCATAATTTTGTTGTTTATTTGGGCTCTTCTATATGTAGGCTTTGCAAGCCTCAATGACACTCTTTTTTTCTAATAAAAATTTCCCAGTTGTTGACAATTCTAAAATTTTCAAACACAAATATGATAGAGCTATAATAAAAAAATCATTCATTTTGACAAATTGAGAGCATGAAAATACTATATTAACCAAAACACATGGAGAATCAATACATTCAAATTCAAGAAGAGGCTCTTCTACTAATTTTTTTCATTGCGAACTATATTATTACAAGGCAATAAATTTGATGGCTCTCCAACTTTTTATTCATTGTTTTTTAGTTTGAAGTTTTTTCTACAATAATTTTCCAAAAGAAAAGTTATTTTGTTTCATTTAATATGAAATTGTTACACTGTTATTAGTCCCTTCCCTTCGGGGCTGGGGACTATTAGTAATCATTTTTTAAGTCTATGCACGTTAACCAATGTAAATGAAACAATTTAATCAAAGTTTTTCAATACTCCACTTTTTCTCTACCAATCAAATGCCTACAACATTTTTTTATTTCCAATAGGAAAATTTCAGGCCTTATTTGGCCTCATCTCGATGCATATAGTCGCATGGTCCTGAAAAACTTAGATTAAAACACACCTTGGCTGAGTAAATTGTTGAGAAGTGAAGTAATGCTAGACATAGGTCTAACATTACTTCACCAACTTTAAATGTTAAACGTTTTCTTTTCTTTACTACAATACTTTATAGTATTATGAGATTGATCACAGACAATGTGGTTGTCCGTCCTATTGCAATATGGTTGTAGGTATGATCGACATGAGGATAACATGCAATCCTCTCTTCTCCACTATAAACACTATCTCATTGTGCGTTCCTCTCCAGATGACATAACACTCTCTTATCTCTGTAACTTAATTTCAGTTGTCTCTGTCGTTGTGCTTTCCCATCGTTGTGCTTTCACTCATCTGGACAGACCCCTCTCTTGTCTCTGTAAACTGCAAATTGGTTTTCCTTTTCTCATCCATCCCAACACTGCTACATCACTGCTACTTTTCTCATCCATCCCAACACTGCTACTTCCCTGGAGTAAAGCGGATTTTCACTTGGGACCCTATCTATTGCGCTTGGATCTTCCTTTGAAGGTTCTTCATCTCGAACCACTGTTATTCTCTTTTCTTTTTCCCTTTATTCTCTATCTTACTATGTTGTTATAACCTCTGTCGTGCTAGTTGTTGCTTATGCCGGGTAAACTCAATCTCGACCTGGAGGATCTACGCCGAGGATCCTAAATATGTTATCGACGGTATGCCACGAGATCTTCCTCCCATCCCTGATAAATCCATAGGGGCAACCCAAAATCAACCCTTTCATGGGCAATCGCTCGCCCAGTGACAAGACTATTCAACAAGGTCCCGGGCCAAATTTTGTTGAGCAAAGTGAGTGGCCCGTACTTACTTAGTTTTAGCCCAACTTCAAAGTTTGAAAGAAAGCACAACTAATGCATCTCCTTTTTATGTCTGTCTGATAGACTATTTATAATCCAAATAAACATTTGACTGCACATTAATGTTTTTGTATGCTTTATGGGTCACAGGATGGATTTTGTATCACGATTTAGGAGCAAAGAAACCAGCCAAGAGACGGATGGATTCTTGGGCTGGCTCGTGAGTCAACTAATATAGGGGCTTATCTCGCCAGAGGATGCGTGTCTTTCTAATCTAGGGGCTTATCTCATGTCTGATTAGTAGCGAGCAGTAGGGTGGCCTATCTATGAGTGTGAGGGGATGGTTGAGCCACAATAAATTAAAAATCAGAAGAAACTAATGACTAGCACGAGGAGCAAGTCCCTCCTGTGAAATCCAATATGAATTCTTTTCAAATTGGGGAAAGTGAATGCACCTACTGAACCAATTTTGCAAGTGCAGTTTGAAAAGAACATGGTAGACTAATTTTACGGTTATTCAACTTCACAAAATTAATTTAAGATTTAGAAATATAATTTTCAATTTACCTTTGATTCAAATTGTTTTTCAACTGGAGCACCATAAACTCAATTCACTTCCATAAGCAAAGTCGGTCCCAAGCCTTCAGGTTGCAGTTGTCACCTTGAATTCTTATGACTCACTGATAGACTCACCTTTCTCACCAATACCCTGGCTGCAAATAGTGGTAGGACTGTCCTTCCTCCACCAGAGAGTGAATTGAAACTATAATTGGCTCTCTACTCTTGAAGGCACGCAGAGTGGCGAAGATATCTAGCGGAGGAACCAAAAACACAGTTGACGTCATTGAACCTGGAAGAAAAGTTTAAGTTAGCAAGCAAGTGTTTGAATGCATGTGCATTAAATGAACACAGGTAACACTTTTCTGTTTTTATAATATTAAAGCACATAAAAGTTTCAAATTATTTATTTTGTAAATAGTTAATAGAAATTAATATTAAATAATCATCATATATTAATTAAAGGAGCAGTAATATTAATTATTATAATATCTTCTGGAGCAGTAATTGCTTTACAATTTATTATTATTCCGGTTGAGCATGATAAGGTCTAAATAACTGTGTCAACGAGCAATAAAATATATGAGTGTTGCTTTTAGAATACAAGCATTATTTTAATAATGGAGAGAGAACTTCTCAATTCAACTTCCTAGTGGAGTTGATTGGAGCGCACCACTCTGAGGATGGTATGAAATTTTCATGATAAATAAGATTGAGAGGCAAGTTCACAACTCAAAAGAGCCTCCTCTTCTCAGAGCATTAGCAGGTAGCTTGCAAGCTATGTTACATACAAACTATTTAATTGTTATTAATCTATTTCAGGATCGCTTTCATGTTAGCCTAAGATAAATTTGTTTTTGAATTTAGGTGCAGAATGAAGAGTTGTTTATATGGCAGAACTGCTAATGTCAATGTACTAAATTTATTTTCTATATTATTCATGTTTTCTTCTATCTTTCCAGGCCTTGACATTAATCCTTCGTGAAATCGTATACAAACAAAGATTTCTGGAAGCAATAAGAGTAGATGTGCTAGCAACCAACATTTTTCTTGGTGGAAAAGTATTCCAGTTTTACATTGAAGTATACTCAAGATCTACAATCAACTCCTAGAATTCTACCAATGCTTTACTATCTGCCCAACCTGAATACTAATGGTCACCCGGATACAATTGTTTCTATAAGCCCACCCACCTCTATGAATGAAGGGCTCTCTCTTCCATGAAGATATGCACTGAAGAAGCAGACTCCTGGCTCAGATGGATGGAATAGATGTCGTTAGGACCAGCTGAGATATTAGTAATGAGATCCCCTTTGATCTGAATAATGTTACGATACTGAAATTGCTCACGGGACTAGAGTCACCATTATGGATGGAAGAAATGTTGTCTCTAAACCTTACATGAGTTGGATCTCCCTCAACATATGTGAGCCAATCAGTTATTGATTCTTTGTTGAATGAAGAAGAAGCTTGTTTCAAGAGCATTTGTTCCTTCCACCTCACTACTCATCGAAACCAGAAGGGACACTACCAAGAAAGTAAGATAGCTTCTCCTCTGATTATAAAGAAAGAAAGCCATCCCTTCATTCACGTACCTATACATATGTACTCCCTGCACTCTTAAGAGGCGCATCAACTATTCTTTTAGAGCCACAAACAAAACAAACAACCACTAGCTGGATACAGGCAGATCGAAAAGCCTTCAACAACGTTCAACACTTCAATCTGATGGCAATGTATCATCAAGAGTATGGATTTTGACACGTGCTTTCACCTTCTTTGGTAGGGACTTGTTGCTCTGCAACTCCCCTTGTTTCAAATATAGACATAGGGTCCATACAAAACAAAAAGGGTCGGACAAAAGTTTGAAAATGCAAGAAAGCACTCAGATACCAAGTCAAATGATTTCGCTAAAGTAGCCATTACAAAACAAAGGATATTGTTAAACTCCAAATATTAAAAGGGGACTAAAAAAGGCTCAAGTGAGCCTAACCATGAAAAAATCTCATTTGTCTAGTGTAAACAAATGTAATGATATTTGAACCCTATTAAAACTAGGGAACCAACCAAGGAACTTGCAATCCTTTCCTAAACCAAAACCACAAAGAAACAAGAAATTTATTGGCCTCTATGCTTGATGCTCCATGTTCTGGAGATAAGTGAAGAAGTTTGCCTTGAAAAAATTTCCTTAAATTTTGTGAGAAAATCCAAGACAAAAAATGGAGAGCCCTCTCTTACCTCCTCTGCTTCAAATTCCAAAGAGGATGTAGTAAATAGATTCATGTGTATTACTTGATTGAAATAGCATTTCTGCAATTATATAGATGAATATATGGAATAATAAATTATTGATAAGAATTTATAAGATGATAAGATATAATGTTATAATGAGATAAGACTGCTTAAAAATAGCAGGCTAAGCCCATGCTTAACCCTGTGGGGGGTTGGGACGATGCCCGACATTACCCCAACCCCCTGCAGGCTTAGCCCTAGCCCCCCCCGACATCAGCCCAGCCCCCCGCATGATTAGCCCTGGTCCAACTAGACTAGGGATAAGCCTGTGGGGGCTGGGGAGATTTCAGAAATTTTACCCTCAGCCCCCACCCAAATTTAAAAATCAAAACAAAAAATAATTTTTAAATTTTAAATTTTTTATTTTTATTTTTAATTTTCTTTGGTTTTAAAAATAAATTGTGTTTATCCTGGATGGGGTGTCACCGATAGGATAGTGCGTTAGCAGAAGGTTCGAGGACACCTAGCATAGGAAAGCCATGTGACTTGCCACTTATCCCTCCCCTCATGCTACTTAAATGCAGAGAATTTACTCTCAGCGTTTCATACACCGGGAGGAGTACCAACACAAGCTCCTTCACACAAGTGCAATAATGGTGATGGGATTTCAATACAACAGGTCTCATCAAGCAAGGTGGATCCTCTAGTTATTTCTCACAAAATTGGGTCATCCCGTCCATTACCATTTTCTGGATTTTGGTCTGCTAAGCTTCGACCCTCACTCTCAATCCCCTCCCCACTTGATCCAGGTGGATATTGGTGGCCACCCACCTATTCCAACTGGCTCCTTCTGTCAGTTTTTAGTTCAACATGTTCTTTTGTACTTCTTTTTAATTGTGGGTTCTATGCTTCTGAGGCTATCTGAATCCCTACACATCTTCTAGGTGGATACTGGTGGCCTCTCACCTAATCCAACTAGCTTATTTTGTATGTTTTCATGTCAGCACATCTTCTTGTACTTTCAGGGCCGTTTTGGGCCCCTAAACATTGTTATTTTGGCTCGCTATAGTGAAACTGTAGACGAAATCAAAGTTTGATGGCGTAATGTGTATTTATCAAAAATAACTTTCCAACTAGCTATCACGTGCCTAAAACGAAGATCGTATGAAAAAGTTACAACCCCAAGAAGTTAATGTACTAACTTACCCAAACAAGGCCCACATGACTTTTGACATTTCATCTCCTAGGGTGAGGTTTTTGGATGTCTAGGGTTTTGGCATTCCTGTTTAACATAAAAAGGACTTCAAAGCCTCATTGTAATCATCTTCTTGCAAATGAGCATAGCCATCACATCTCTTCTCAGAGATAAAGCTGCCACCATTCTAGCGAGTCTTGCACTCTATATTTTTAAAGTCTCTTTACAATTCCTTCATTAATAGAAATCAAGTATTGCTGTATTTCTTCGTTTCTAGCAATTTTCATGAGTGTTTCATCGTAATATCTTTGCGTTCCTTTTTTTCCAAACATAATCCAGATCAATGGTATCAGAGTAGGTTTCTCTTGATCGTTTTCAGTGCATGTCCCCAAAGAGCTTTGATTATAGCCAGTTGGGTCTCGAGCTTGTCTCTCTTATGGAAAATCACTCTCACATGCCCAAGAAACCCTTGATGGTGGAAAAAAAGAAAAACGGTGGAGCATGAGATTCTATTAACATGTTGCTTGAGCAAGCTCTCGCGCGACAGAGAGAGGGAATGATGGAGAATTTTGTACACATCCTTCAACGCCCGTCGATAGCAACAAACACATCTTCATCAAGCAACATTTTGGAGGAACCTCTCCCTTCAATGTACAATTTAATTTTGATATTCCCATATTTGAAGGTCAGATAGATGCAGATTCCCTAGAAAAATGGTTAAATCTATTAGAAGGTTATTTATCTGTTCAAAAAATGTCCGATAGGGAAAATATCACCTTCGCACTCCTCAAGACTCTCCCCCATGTCAAACATTGGTGGGAAACTTACTAGGAGAAAAGTTCCATAGAGGAATCTGGAATATATGGGGCTGAGCCCACTTGGGATTTTTTTTGGATGCGGTCAAAGAACAGTACTATCCTGTTGATAACTATGAAGACCAGTACATGAGATGGACCACATTGCGGCAAAAGAAGAGACAAATAGTGGTGGAGTTCACAAATACTTTCCATACCTTGCACACCAAGTTGGGTATCAAAGACTTCGAGCGACATCTGGTTCTGAAATACCATGGGGCTCTACATAGGTACATCTAAACTGAAATGGATTTCCTAAACATCTCATCATTAGGAGTTGCCTATCGATATGTCATCAGAATCGAGCAAAAATTTAGGCACTAGAACAAATGGGAATTCCGACCTGCAAATATGCTACAACCAAAGCATGGTAAGGAAGGCCCTAACCAACAACCTCTAGACAACCAATCCAAGACACAAGACAAGAAGGGTAAAGGAAAGATGAAGAATGACACTGGGAAGTGGTGTGACTTACACAAAATCCCCTAGAACAACACTGATGAATGTCGCTCAAAACAATCATTGGTGGTCAAGGTCAAAGACACGAAGCTGAACCCTGATTCAGAATCTAATCCATAAAATATTGAAATAGAAAAATCATCGACGCAGATCCCACTGCCAATGTCGCGACCACAACAATTCAACTAGAAGAATCAGTAGATCCTAAAGAGGGGGAGTGCCTCTTCCATTTACAGATGTGAGTGAAGGGGACCCCGTTGCATTTCATTGTTGATAACGACATCCATAAGAGCCTCATCTCAACTAAGGCCGTCAAACAATTGGGGTTGTCAACAACACCACACCAACAACCATACAACATTGGTTGGCTTCACTAGGGACGAGATATCCATGTCATCCAAAGTGTCTCCTGTCCTATGGCATCCATCCCTTCAAGGATGAGGTAATGTACGATGTTTCCCCTCTTTATGTCCATGATATGGTTTTGGGCCAACCATATATGTGGAGACGTCATGTTGTCTATGAGTCTATACCTCGTAGTGTCATTATTATTTTGGGAGGTCAGCTCTATAGGATACCTGAGGTAGTTCTAACTATTGCTCCACCAAAATAGTGTCGCAAGGTAATCTCTCATACTACAAAATTCATCCTCTTCATAGTCTATTCAAAGGATGCACATAAGACTGCTACAACCATTGCAACCTCAACACCTTCTATACAACAAAAACATATTGTTTCTTCACCTACAATGGTGCCTACACAATGCCCCGTCAAACCCAGAGATAACAAATTGGTGGAGCATATTCAACCTTGCCATCAATAGGCTTGTGACATACTTCCATAGACCAAGAAACATAACTTCTCCAACAAAGCACGTATCTCACCAAGATTCAGATTCATAAAATGTTTTTCTCTCTTCCCTGGGAACTCAACGCAATGAAGACCATTGCTTCCTAAGGGGGGGGGGATTGATCCAGGTGGATATTGGTGGCCACCCACCTGTTCCAACTGGCTCCTTTTGTCGGTTTTCAGTTCAACACATTATTTTGTACTTCTTTGTAATCGTGGGTTCTACACTTCCAGAGCTATCTGAATCCCTACACATATTCCATGTGGATACTGGTGGCCTCCAACCTAATCCAACCGACTTATTTTGTATGTTTTCATGTGAGCACATCTTGTTGTACTTCCAAGGTCGTTTTGGGCCCCTAAATAATGTTATTTTGGCTCTCCATAGTCAAATTGTAGAAGGAGTCAAATTTTGATGGTGTAATGCATAGTTCTCGAAAAGACCTTTCCAACAATCTATCACGTGCCTAAAACGAAGATCGTATGCAAAAGTTACAACCATGGGAAGTTAATGTACTAACTTACCCAAACAGGGCCCACATGACTTTTGGTGTTTCATCTCCTAGGGTTAGGTTTTTGGATGTATGGGTTTTTGGCATTCTTGTTTAACATAAAAAGGCCTTCAGAGCCTCATTGTAATCATCTTCTTGCGAATGAGCGTAGCCATCACATCTCTTCTCAAAGATAAAGCTGCCACCATTCTAGTGAGTCGTGCACTCTGTATTTTTACAGTCTCTTTACAATTATTTCATTAATAGAAATCAAGTATTGTTGTATTTCTCTGTTTATGGCAATTTTCATGAGTGTTTCATTGTAATATCTCTGCGTTCATTTCGTTCCAAACATAATCTGGATTACCCCTTCATCCCCCCTACTTCTTTGCTTCACTTTGTCCTCCCTCTCCTCTTTATCCTCAAGCTGTCGAGGCAAAGAGGTAAGTCTAAACGCAGGCCAGAATGGTACAATCCATATGGGCATGGACGTCATCATAACCTTGGATTTCAACCCTCCTCTACTCTTTCTTCCACCATGGGCCTTCCTCCTATGTCCTTCCCTTGGGCTTACAGGGTCGAATGGCACGACAGTTTGCGAAATTCATTGGGTTTTTCACCTGGACCCATTGAGGGCGAGCCTTCGAATCCACAACCTCCAACCCACAAAGCAGCTACAACGAGCCTGTTCGACAACTGATAGGGGGGGGTGAATCAGTTGTCACCGTGCTTAAACAATTATGCTTCTTTTAAACTCTTTGTTGAAACACTAAATGATGATC
>JASDQU010684839.1:131833-147165 GCA_032191745.1 Picea mariana | reverse complement strand
TGTATGATTGATGCTTTGATCTCTATTGCTGTTATATGGTTAATTGCATTACTGTGTTATATCAGATCTATAACTGTGCATGATATATCTAGCTTGATAAGTCTTGATGCATATGGAGTTGTTGTTGTATTTAATCCACTTGACATTCCTTTGGTTGTAGACATCTTTGTCCTGCAACCCCCTCATAGCTGCTTCGGGTGAGACTGCATCTGCTTCGCAGGTGTTGTCAAAAGGGCCAGTAGCTAGGGTTTGTTGGTGCGCTCTTGGAGTGAACCTTGGGTCTGCCCCTGTGCCAACACACACACATTTTTGTTTGGGGGTATTAGAAGAACTTTCACTCTCATTTTTTTCTTTAGGGGGTGGGTGTAGGAGAATTATAACAACACCATAGCATTGAGGGAATTGGAAGAACTTGCACTCTAGTTTATTTCTTTCTCTTTTTACTTTTGGCAGGTGGGTGCAACGAATTAGAACAACACCATAACATTAAGAGAAGCACTCACCCTTTGGTATCCATATGAAATTGTTTTCCACAACATGAAATGTATCTTGTTGAAAAATTTCAAATACCAAGTTTATACACCTCGAAATGATAAGCATGAGTGACAAATAGTAATTTTATTGCAATGGTGGCTTCCATGTTTCACATTTTCATTCATGTATAAGAACTTGAAACATCTTAAATTGTATTTGATTTATTTTCTTAAGTATACATATTGCATTCACCCATGGGGTTTGACACACAAAGTGTTTCCTCTTCCCAATCTATGGGGCATAAGATAACATTCTCCATGTCATTCTTTTATTTCTCTATCTATTAGGATGTTTAGACACTTAAGAGTTAGTTAAGATCAACTTGGCCTAATGTTTCTTTAGGTAAAAGTGTGTGTCTTAGTGTGTTTCTTTAGTATGAATTAGTATGCATTTGTAGTTATGTAATCCAATGGTCATGATATGTTCTAAACATAGAGTGATTTGACGACTCAAATTCTACTCGATCTTAACGACTACATTGATTTTTGGCTTAGCACCCGATTGGTCCATGATCTCTATTTAAAGTGCATGGAGGGTCATTTACCGATGTTCTCTTGTGAGAAACTCTTTTGGAAAATATTTTTCTTTTACATTAATATATTGCCTCAAGTGACCATGCTGGCTAGGGCCGTAGACCATTTCCATCTTTGAGGGTTTTAACCACGCAAAAATATCAATGTGTTGATACAGTTGTGTGAGTGGTTACTGAAGGTGTTTGTCCTGTGTTGGAATACCATGTTTTGTCAAAGACGGTATCAGATTCTGTTTGAATACCCACTCCCATTTTAGATCAAGATCTTGAATCTGTGTTGTCGTATTTCTGGTTTCTGTTATTTTCGTTCATTTCTAGATATAGATGATTGTTTCATTATAGTCTGAAGTGCTTCTTTAAGTTATAAACTCTTTTCGTTTTACTCGAAAATGTTTATGTTTTCCCAATATACAACCATTTTAGTCATATCCAGAGGTATAAAGCCTGAATAAGCCCTTTAAAAAGTTTACTAGGCTAATATTTCGGTTTTATATTTTTATTTCCGGGTTGTTACTCTTTCCAGTCTGCATATGATCTTTGTCGTGCGCTCTATCTGATCTCGACAAATCAGAAACATAACAGAAATTGATTTCCTTTCTACATATGATCTTTGTCTTATGTTGTATGTGATCCTTTAAACCAAAAAAAAGCTAGCCAAGATCTAACCCCATCGTTGTTGAGATTCATAATTTGTTTTCCAAAATTTCGCTTGTTTTTTATATGAGCATGCAGAAATGAAGGTTTTTGGGGTAAGCATGGAATTCAAGGCGGAGCTCCAACAACAACAAAACCCCCATCCTCCTCCTTTACAATTGTTATATGTTTTGCACTAGCTTACTTGGTTGAAAGTTGCCTTATGCAATAAGAGGTCTTGAGTTCAAATATCTTTTTTAAGTTAGTTTTTGAAAAAGTTCATGCATTCATTGTAAAGTTTGTTTCACTTAAATTATAAAAGTGAATCAGTATAAAGTAGCACTATTATTATTTTTTAGTTACTTTTTGGCATGGAACTTTAATTTATAAAGTAACTTCATTGTAAAAGTGATTCTCACTTATTCTATAAGAGTGGGTCACTTCATAAGTAACTTATTTGTAAAAGTGAACTTATAGCCAAAGTTAGAGAAGGAAGGGAATTTTGTACATTCATCACCACGTGGTTCAACTTCTACCTTCCACGTGGCAGGTCACTATTTATGCCTTTTAAAAAAGGACATAACTTTCATAGCCGAAGTCCGTTTTCAGTGCCGTTTTTTTTAAACAACCTAATTTTTTGAGAGCTTTCCATCCAGACAATTAGTTTTAGCCTTTGAATCCATATTATCTACATATTTTAATATGACTACTCCAAGTGATCTTTTGCTTACTAGTACTAACTACTTTTCATGGAAATCACATATGAAAGATGTACTAAGAAGTCAATGACTATTCCGGATTATCTTGGGAAAAGAACAAACTCCCACCAATGTAAAAAAGAAATCCAAATGGGATAATAATAATGACGAAGCATGTTGACTAATCAAAATGTCCATCTTTCTTAATTTAAGATTTAACCTTCAAGGAATTGATGACCTAGATGAAGTTTGGGCTAAGCTTGAAGTTGTGTTTGGTAAACACAATGTGATTCGAGCTCACTAGATTGAAAATCAATTAATTACTTTAAGTCCCAATGATTTTCCTTGCATTGAAGATTATTTATCTAAGTTCAAAACACTTAGACTTTTATGTAAAGACTGTAACATCGATTTGGAGGATGATTGATGCATATATGTTATTCTTGCTAAGCTTGGTAATGCATATTCTATTTTTGTATATACTTTTTATGCCACTAGAGAATATCTAGGGAGTGTTTGTAAATAACCCACTCTTGAGTCTCTTTGTGGTTCTCTAATTAAAGAGAAAGATAAGCTTTTGTGAATTGGAGTGATCATCACCGCAGATACATCTAACAAATCCTTAGTTGCCCAATAGAAAGATAAATCCAAGCATCCCAATAAGCAATATCCTCACAACAATAAGCAAAACAAGGGTCCTAAACCCTCTCAACTAGCTTCTACTCCTAATGGTGACAAAAGAGAAAAATCCAAAAGTAGGAAGAGTGATAGGCATTGCAACTTTTGTGGGAGAGATTGTCATGTGGAGTCTAATTGTTTTAAAAATATGGAAGCCTTAGAAGCAACAATGAAGAAGCACAACATAAATCTTGATTCTTCTTCTTCTTCTCATGGACATGCACTTTCTGCTTCTGGTTTCTCCTTCAATGCAACTTCTACTTCTTCTTCTGATGAGTGGCTTATTGATTCTGGAGCATCCTATCCTATGGCCAAGAATAAAGCCATTTTTCTACTCTTAATGAATGTAACACCAAAAAAATATTTGTTGGTGATGATATATCTCTTAGTGTTGTAGGGTATGAAATAGTTCAAGTAGATAATGTCAGTTTCAATGATGTATTATATGTTGCAAGTCTTTCCTGTAACCTTCTATTAGTGTATCGAATCACTCATTCAAGTGAAGATAAAACTGTAAAGTTTTCACCTGACCAAGTTGTAATCAAGGATTTAAAAGATCCTAAGCATGTCCTAGCAAATGGAATTGATGATGATATTACCAGGTTGTACAAATTTGACAACTTTGGTTCATCATCTTTTCCATCATTTTTTTTTTCGCTCATAGTGATGACTTGAGATAATTTGGCATGACTGGTTTGGTCATATAAACTATCAATCATTGCATCAACTATGTAATCAACATGTGATGACTGGTCTTCCTCTCGTTTATTGTGGAGATGTGTTTTTGTTGGTTGTGTTCTCGACAAACATCATTGGGATAATTTTGACAAACATGCCTCTTGACACACCTCGACCCCTTTGCAACTTGTTCACAGTGATTTGTGTGGTCTTCTTTCTTCTCCTTCTTTCTTTGGGTGCAAGAAATTCTTAACTTTCATTGATGACTTCTCCAGACACACTTGGTTTTACTTCTTAAAACTTGAGAGTGCAGTTTTTGACAAGTTTTTGGCCTACAAGGTCCTTGTAGAAAAACAGTCTGGACATCAACTTCAACGAATAACAACATATAATGGAGGTGAATATGTGAACAATAAATTTACAATTTACTGCATTGCACATGAAATTCAAATGCAACATATTGTTCGATATACACCACAACAAAATGGTGTTGCCAAGAGAAACAATTACACATTAAAGGAAATGGCTAATTATATGATCCAATCTAAAAGATTAAGTCTTCATTATTGGGCAGAAGCCATCAACTATGAAAATTACATAGTAAGTCACACTCCCACAAAGAATTTAAAGAATATAATCCGAAAGAAGCATGGACTAAAATTAAGGTAGATGTACGCCACTTCTGTGTATTTGGTATTATAACACGAGCTCACATTCCTGATGAGAAAAGGAAAGCATTGTAGCCTAAAAGTGAGAAGTGAACTTTTGTTGGATATTTTGAAGATGTCAAAGGATACTGACTTCTTCAACCTCATTGCAATGAAATTATTATTAGAAGAGATGTTAAATTTAATGAAAATGTCTTGGCCTGTGAGCCTAATTCAACATTTGTGTCATCTTTGGCCTATGATGCATCTTCAGTGTTTGTGCCACCTTCTGTTCCTATTCTAGTTTCTTCTTCAAATGATGACAGTGAGAATGAAAATCCACCTCCTCTTGGTCACCGTCCTATAGATGAGTCCATTGAACTTGAACCTGCACCAATACCACCACTTCCCTAATGGGTCCATTCAACACGAGAAACAATTGGTGATATTTCCGATGATCCTAGAGATCACCATCGGACAGGTTCACAGTTTCAGCGAGCCTCCTCTCTTTTGGCTCAAGTTACAGAGACTCATGATCCAGACACATTTGTAAAAGCTTCTGGCCATCCAGATTGGGACACCACAATGAATGAAGAGTATTTCTCTTTAATGGAAAACAATACTTGGAATCTTGTACCTCTTCCAAAAGGAAGAAAAAATGTCAGATGTAAATGGGTGTATAGAACTAAGTATGCATCAAATGAAAGTGTTGAAAGAAACAAGGTTCAATTAGTATCCAAAGGATTCTCTCAAGTTGAAGGCATTGAATATAATGAAACCTTTTCTCATATAGCCAAAAACAATTCCATACGCCTTGTTCTAGCCCTTTCTATCTCACATAAATGGGAGGTCCATCAAATGGATGCTAAATTTGCCTTCTTGCATGGGGATTGACAAGAAGAAATCTACATGGAACAACCTCCTGGCTATGTCCAAAATGACTCCATCTTTGTTTGTCACCTTAAGAAATATCTTTATGGTTTTAAGAAAACTCCTCGAACTTGGTATGCCAAAATGGACAACTTTCTTTTTGACAACGAATTTTCTAGATCTCATTATGATCCTAATGTCTATACCAAGAAAATAGGAATCCATCTCATAATTCTTGTTCTTTATGTTGATGACCTTATCCTCACTGGTAGTGACCCTAAATTTTTAACCCATGTGAAATCTATCCTTAGAAAGAAATTTGAAATGACATACTTAAGCTATTTGCATTATTTTCTTGGAATCCAAGTAATGAAAACCAAGGAAGGAATTTTTCTTTCCTAGTCTAACTATGCTTGTGACCTTCTTCACCATTTTCACATGGAAGAATCTAAACCAACCCTTTCTCCCTTCTAGTATGGAGTCAAACTTATTGGCACTTGTACTACTCCCGAATTTGATGCCACTTTGTACCATTAATTATTTGGTAGCCTCTTATATTTGAATCGTACCCATCCTGGTATTTCCTTTGTTGTTGGTCTTGTTGCTCGGTATATGCGAACATCCCATGAAAGCCATTGGAAAACGACAAAAAAGATACTTCAGTATGTCTGGGGTACAATTCATTTTGGGATACATTAGATTTCAAAGGGGACTCCTTTGTTGGTTGGCTTCATTGATTCAAATTGGGTCGACGACCTTGATGATCAAAAGTGTACTGCAATTAATTTTTTCAGGCTTGGTTCCAAACCTATCACTTGGGCTTGTAAGAAACAACATGTTATTGCTCTTTATTTAGCAGAATTAGAGTAGTGAGCAATTGTTAATGCAAGTAATGAAACCTTGTGGCTTCAACATATTATTTCAGAGTTTGGATTCCAACAACAACATTCGAGCACCCTTTGGTGCGAAAATCAAAGTGCCATCAATCTCACCAAAGATTCGGTTCAACATCAGTGCAAAAAACACATCGAGCTACACATGCACTTCATTATAAAGCACATTTATGATCACATTATTGAAGTGAGCTTTTTCCTTACATAATATCAAGTTTCTAACATTTGCACAAAGTCTCTTACAAAAGCAAAGTTTTTAAAACTTCGATCTATGTTAGTAGTTCAATAAGTTTTCATTAAGTGGGGATATGATCTAATGCCTCCTTCCTTATCCTATTGAGTCACCTTTGTAAATCCTTCAACCCTATCCAAATTTGTTCTTAAGGGGGGATGTTAGAATATTTAGATACTTAGGAGTTTGTTAAGATGAACTTGGTCTAATGTGTCTTTAGGTAAAAGTGCATTTCTTTAGTATGCATTAATATGCACTTGTAGTTATATAATCCAACAGTCACGATATTTTATAGACATAGAGTGATACAACTTCTCGTATTCTCCTCAATCTTAACGACTACATTGATACCATAGGTCTTCACTCTATGAACCTGTGACATAGTTCCTTCGTTCATGGCATATTAAAGAATGCCCCTAATTTCACTAGATATTGATAAATATCTCCCAAAATCCTTTTGTTGAACCCCCCTCCCAATACATATTTTCAATAAAATAAACCCCTATTTTTATTAGATACCCCTTTTTATACTCCCCAATACCTATAAACCCCTTGATACCCCACACCCCCCCCTCTCAATACTTGTAATATATTGACTTTATTTTTCACAATTTAAAAACACCCTTTATAAATGAACATGATAAGATATTGGTCAACAAGGTGAATCCCCCATGATTGATCCATGGCTTAGCACCTGATTGGTCCATGATCTCTATTTAAAGAGTATGGAGGGTCATTTGATGATGATTGATTGCGAGAAAATTTCTTGTAAAATAATTTTCTTTTGCATTAATGTATTGCATCAAGTGGCTACATTGGCTAGGGTTGTGGATTGTTTCCCTCTTAGAGGATTTTAACCACGTAAAAACATCGGTGTGTTGAGCTCTTATCTGGTTGTGCGAGTGGTTACTGAAGGTGTTCGTTGTGTGTTAGAATACCCTGTTTTGTGGAACACTATTAATCAAACAAATAAATAAAGGATTTGCTAGAAATCTCAAGAGCTAGGTTACATTATGAAATATTTTCCTCTTCACATTCTTTGCAATATTTCAGGTAAGTGTGTTAAATAACAAGCTAGAGAACCCGAGATCTAGATTACAGGGGATACCTCTACCCAATATCATTTCATAGAGAGATCAAATTTTCATATCAGAGACCAAGAATCGACATTTCACACAGATCTATTGGGAGGTTGTAAATAGAGTTTATGAGACAACCAATGTTGTTTAATGATAGGATAGGACATAATAGAAAATAATTACTCATTCTCACCCTCCTTCCAATCCAATTAGTTTTAGCTTAGTTGTTGTGAACATGAATGTGGGGTTATTTTTCAATTTATGGATTGGTTGCAGGTGGGAACAATATGAGGTGGAACACGGCTGGCTTCACAAGTTGCTTGCTTGAATATGTTCAAAGTGAAAGAAATGAATGTGGAATCCCCTATAGAGAATGCTGAAAGGTTGGTGGGAATTCAAGTAGGAGAAGTTTTGGTAGGAGAACTATCTCTTGTGTTTGCTTTGGCTACAAACCAACTGGCGAAGAGCCTTATGAAGTTCAATCAAAGAAGCCAAAGAAACCACCACCTAATCAACGACCTTGTTTATCGTAGTTGGGATCCACACACCCCAACCCAACAAAGTCATGGGAAACAAATTTCACTTAGTCATTATTCATTTAATTTCAAGGTGGTTTTTCTATCAAAGAAATGAAGGACAATGATACTCAAAATTACTTTAATAATTGTTATATACAATGCACCGGTTACATAGATTTACATGAATAATACCTTCTAGGAAAGAGGTTAAACTGCAATCTAGGGTAGTATCTACTATCTAGTCTCGTGCATGGGACTAAGACTAGATGCTACTAGAAAGCACATGACCCCATTGGAGGTACCCATAATGATGACCACAAGGGACAATTTCTTTCTTGTGGATACTATCTAGGTTGGAACTATCTTTTGGGCATGGAGTAAGACATAAAATCGCTTCTAATTGGCTAAGATCTCGTCTTCCTCGGACGCAAGGAAACAAGCTAATGGAGAATATAGCAGGAGTGGAAGTCTAGCCCTTTATGAACCACCAAATTTTAGGTGGCATGGTTTTCCTTGAATATTGGTGATGAGTTATCCCATATTCATGAATAATAGCCAATGATCATTGTCCTCTTGCCTATTGACAACTGAGTTATAATGGGTTTTACATTATAGGGGCACTAGAGGAGTATGACATGTATAACTTTGGGATGCTGGTATTAGAAATGATAAGAGAACACAACACATCTTTTGAACTACCTAACTTATGGACAACTACATATCCATGGTTGTTTCATAAAAGGCACTTCTCYAAGGTAAATATTTTTTCATGGAATAAGTGAAGACAATGAGAGTTTGTTCGATAATTTAAATCCTTTCAATGTGAGTTGGATGTGTCAACTGTTGTTCACAAACCAATCATCTCTAGCACTTTTTACAAATTAAAAATTTGAATGGTTCTAGAATTACAATAAAAAAGCCATTTTGGTTTGTTGGTCCTTTGCTTCTTTCGACATTCTTCGATGAAAAAGGTCTCATGACACAGATTTATTTTGAGAATGAAATGAAGGAAGATATATAATAATGAAATATACAGAGATATTGTGAGATACACATAACTATTGAAATAAACATAGAGATACAATAATCCACATTTTTTATTAATGAGAGAATGTACAAAAACTGTAAAATTACAGAGTGAATGACTTGCTAGAATGGTGCCAGCTTATCTCCGAGAAGAGATGTGATGACTACACTCATTCACAAGAAGATGATGATGTTTACAATGAGTCTCTAGAGGCCTTTTTAACATAAAGAAAATTCCAAAACCCTAACCTCAGAAGATGAAACATGAAAAGTCATGTGGGCCCCGATGGGGTAAGTTGGTACGTCAACTTCCCAAGGGTGTAACGTTTGCATATGATCTTCTTTTGGGGCACACGTGGCAGGCCCAAAAAACACTGTGTAGGGCTTGAAAATGACCCCGAAAGTTTAGGACTTGAAAATATGAAGAAAAATTGTCAAGGTGGAAACCCTAGTTTTGAACTAGTGGAATAGGTGGGTGGCCATTGATTTCCTCCTGGATCAATCCTCCCACCTTAGGAAGCAATGGTATCCATTGCGTGAAGTCCCCGAGGAAGCTTTTGTGGAATCTGAAGCTTGGTGAACTACTCACCTTGCTGAAGAAGCGATCCTGCTTAGCTTGTTGGAGGCTGTTATGAACCGGTTATTGGATGTGTTGGATCTGTTTAACCAATTTGGTTGCATGATATACTGGAGTGTGAGAGGAATCTTTCGATGGAGATGCAACATGAAGGACATGAAGGGATTTATCACGTGGAGGCACCCCCGTAGGTGCAGTAGGAATATCTTGGTGCTCTTCTACATTCTTGTTGATTTGCTTCTGCTGGATAGAAGGGTCTTGGGACGGGGCTGCAGTGGTTGCAGTGTCCTTCTGTTGTGACTAGATTGTAAAGAGGCTAAAATTTGCGATATGAGAGATGGATTTGCAACACTGTTTTGTTGGTACAGTAGTCAGAACTACCTCTGGTAACCTGTAGAGATGACCCCCCAGAGTAACAATGACACTACGAGGTTGAGACTCATACACAACATGACACCTCCACATATATGGTTGGCCTAATAGAACATCACATGCTTCTAGTGGGGAAACATCACACAGTACCTCATCCTTGAAGGGATTGATGCCGCATGACAGGTGACACTATTGGTTGACATGAAGATCTCGTCCCTCGCAAAGCCATCCAATGTGGTATGACTGCAGGTGTGGTGTTGTCGACAAATCCAACTACTTGACGACCTCGGTTGAGATGAGGTTCTTTTGGCTTCCGCTATCAACAATAAAATGCAACGGGGTCCTTTTCACCCACATCTATGAATGGAAAAGGCACTCCCCCTCCTCAGGATCCTCAGTTTCTTCTGGTTGGATTGTTGCGGTCGTGACAGTAGCAATGGGTTCTCCATCAATTATCAGTCTCCTTTTATTATTGTCTAAATTGAAGTCTGAGTTGGGGCTCGGCTCTGTTTCTTTGAGCTCGACCACCAATGACTGTTTCGAGCAACATGCATTGGTGTTGTGCCAAGGGATTTTTTGGAAGTCACACCACTTCCCAATGTCCTTCTTCATCTTCCCGTTACCCTTCTTTTCCCGTGGCTTGGATTGGTTGACTTGAGGTTGACTGCTCTGTGAGTTAGGGCTGCCTTTACCATACTTTGGTTGTTGCAGATTTGTAAACCCAAATTCCCGCTTGCTCTGCTGCTTAAATTTCTGCTCGATTTTGACAACATATCTATAAGCGACTCTCAATGATGAAATGTCCAGAAATTCCATTTCGGTTTGGTTGTATCTGTGTAGAGCCGCGTGGCATTTTAGAACCAAATGTCTCTCAGAGTCTTTGATACCCAGCTTGGTGCGCAAGGTATGGAAGGTATTTTTGAACTTTGGCACTGTTTGGTCCCACTTTTGATGCAGCGTGGTCCATCTCATGTACCAGTCATCATAGTTTCCCATAGGGTAATATTGATCCTTGACCGCATCCATAAAAAAATACCAAGTGGGCTCAACCCCAAATATTCCATACTCCTCTGTGGAACTTCGCTCCTAGTAAGTTTCCCACCAATGTTTGACATGGGGAAGAGCCTTAAAAAGTGCACAAGTGATCTTTTCTCTATTGGAAAAACTGTTAACAAAGAAATAAACTTCTAACAAATTTAACCATATTTTCAAAGCATCCACATCGATATGACCTTCAAATACGGGAATATCAAAATTAACGTGTACCTTGAATATGGTAGTGTCTCCAAAGCGACTGCTTGACGAAGACATGCCTATTATTGTTGGCAATTGTTGAAGGATTTGGGAAAAATTATCCAACATCTCATTCCTCTGTCGCACGAGGGCTTTCATAAGCAACAACTTGATGGGATCTTCTGCTCCCTCGTTCCTCTTCTCTTCCACCATGGGAGGCCGCTTGGGCTGGCAAGAGCGGTTTTCCTCAAGGGAAACTATCTTGAGACCCAACTCTCTATACCCTGACCTCCTCGATGACATGCACAAGAAACAAAAAGGAGTAGCATGCTCTGATACCATTGATCCAGATTTATTTTGAGAACGAAATGAAGGCATAGATATAACAATGAAATATACAGAGATATTGCAAGATACACATAAATATGGCGATAAACAAAGAGATATGGCTATGCACATTTTTTTTTTTTATTAATGAGAGAATGTACAAAAACTGTAAAATTACAGAGTGAATGACTCGCTAGAATGGTGGCAACTTATCTCTGAGAAGAGATGTGATGGCTATGCTCATTCGCAAGAAGATAATGACATTTACAATGAGACTCTAGAAGCCTTTTTAACATAAAGAAAATTCCAAAACCCTAACCTCGGAAGATGAAACACCAAAAGTCATGTGGGCCCCAATGGGATAAGTTGGTACGTCAACTTCCCAAGTGCGTAACTTTTGCATATGATCTCTGTTTGGAGTGCATGATAGCTCGTTTGGAAGGTCTATTCGAGGACTACACATTTTTCCGTCACATTGGCCAAAGTCTTTAGTGTGACTGTGCCAGGCCCAAAAAATGTCGTTTAGGGCATCAAAACAACCCCAAAAGTTTAGGACTCGAAAATATGTAGAAAACCTGCCAAGGTGGAAACCCTTGTTTTGAACCAGTGGAATAGGCGGGTGGCCACCGATTTCCGCCTGGATCATTTCATGAACAAAACATTATGAACTAGAATGTGGCTCAAATCCAACTTTACCAAATAACTCAAAGACTCTCTTTATATATCATCACTACATTGTTCTTGAAAGCTCCATTAGAAACAACAATTGGGCTTGATAAGTTTCGTCGTCTATCTAGAGCCTCTCAAGCACTGGCACGTGCCATTTGATGTTTGGTTTATGTTATGTCCTGCAAACTTTCATGTGTCATCTACTGATAGGTCTATGTCCCATCCTGCAACATACTCCACATGTCCATCTTCCCTGACATCCCCTCTTCACCTTCACATTGCTTTCATTCACTAAACACTGTCATTTGGTTTTTCTCTATCATTGTCTCTTCACCCTCTTAATCATTGCCTCTTCTATTTCTCTTTGGAAAAGTCACGACTATATATTTGTGATTATTGCAGGTAGGCATGCAACTAGGAGATTTAGATTTGAAATTACACGATTGTTGAAAATATTTCACAAGATGTAGGATGAAAATTGACCTTGTAAAGTATTCATTTTCTATCCAAAAACAAAATCCTGTAATCTTTGAACAACATAACCACCCCAATTCACTTGTTCCCTTTCCCCTACTTCAAGAGTATACTAGTTTATGAAGAAGCCAATAGAAATTTGTATCGCAAGTGGCATAGTTAAAAGATATGGTTAAGAATCGAGAAGACTATATCTATATCTAATGATGTAAGATTTTAATATTAAAAAAATTAGTATCCATGTGTCTACATATGTGCAAGTGAATTTAAAAGTTGGTTGGACGTCACGATGATGACATTGCATCATAGAATATTGTGATTAAAAGGCCCCTCTTAAATTTATAAGTGAATTACAACTCTGATTAATTGGCGTATTAATAATATTTTTTAATTGTATGTGTCAATATTGTTGTTAGGTGTATAGAGCTGAAGTGTGCACCGAAGGCGTTGGAGTTGATTTCCCTTTATCAATAACTAAATTTAATATATGTTTGACACAATGACAAGGACGTTAAATAATACTTTATTATTTATCCTTTACAATTCGTATACATAATAATAATAATTGTGAGATAATGATTCATATTTCATTACGCACATTGAATTTTTGGTTAATATGAAAATTAACTTTAAAAAGCAGGTTTCCCGATTGCTGAGAACATTTGCTATTATTCATTTTGGCTCATTTTTGACTTGTCGTTATATAATCGATATGATATTATATGTTGTTTTGTTACACCGACATATTTTTGTATTGAGATTTTGTTGTATATTATTATTTATATTTTAAATTGTGTATATTAATATTGTGTTGAGTGTGTATGTGTTGTGAGTAATCTCGCATATAATATAGATTATTTATATTAATTTTTTTATTAATTTAAAAGTTGATTTTAAAGTATAAATTTATATGTTGATGTGATAACATTCTTTTTTACTTTAATATTAACATAGGTGATTTTAATGTTATATTTTATAAGTTATCTTTAAACTAAAATCATTATCTCCATAATTTAATATATTATATTGCCAAATCAATTAAGTTAAGGTTTGGTTCCACGCTAATATATATGAATATTTATTTCCACATTAATTACATTAAAATTGTGTTTTAAGAGGTGACACCTCTTAAAATTGTTTATTGTTGAAACTCGTTGATCAATATACTTGATTTTCAAAACTCATTTTTCAGTCTACTTCTTTTTGTATTTAGTGGCTAATTTTATATAGGCCATTCACAACATTTTCCCAAAAGTTTAGCATCTAATTGACCTTTCACATGTGGATGCTTTTTACTCAAAGAATTGATGTGAATTTGGTTGTTGTTTGTTCATTTGTTTTGAACTCGAGCATGCCATTCTAATTCATTAACCTTGTTGTTTTCACCACTCAATTGTTAAATGATGGGTATTCTATTCAAGAACAACATATTTTGAAAATATTTTTTCACTATGTTGTTTATGGTCAAACGAATTAGAGTTTTTTCTTCAAAGGTGGAAAAACCTATCATAACTAGTTGTCTACTGACAGTGAAGACAACCATGATTGACTGCTATCGGTGAATGCAGGCTAACTCATCACCACTATTTAAGGAAAGTTGTGCCACTTGAAATAATTCACTAGTTGTCCTTAAGGGGGCAGACTCTTATCCCTACCAAATACCTTTAAGTCTTAAGCAATTAACCTATTTCCTTACATTTTTATTTTTGTTTTTTATAAGTAAGTGGTTTTATATATAAGGGCCTTCAAAAAACCAGACCATAGTTACAAAAATTTGATAACAACCGGATTGTAGTTACTGAACTGCCCCAAAAGGGAGAAACCAGTTCAGCCAACCGGGTAAGTTTAGCATCTGAGAGCCTACCAGTCTTAAAGAACAAAGCTAAGCTAACTAAAGGGAAAACTATTAAAAAGAAAAGATCCCTTGAGGGGTTAGACACCTGGCAAGTAACCTGGCCACGGCTCCTCCTCAACGGGTGTCCCTTTGTTTGCCAAATGCATGTCATTGTCCACGGTGCACTCGTCCTTGTTGGCAGCTGTCATGGCGTCTCCCAACTGAGTGTGCACATGCTGGCCTATGGTTGTGACCGCTTCCATGTCCTCATGCTGGACCTGCTCCGCAACGACCTCTGCTACACTCTGTGTCCTGACATTTCTGTCGTCGCCTGTCGAAGAGGGCGCCCCTGCTGAAGCCGCGCCTGCTGGGTAGGAGGGAGAGGCGTCTTGGAAGGTAGAAAGGAGCTGGAGGAGGGTCGAGATCCTTCCGTCCATAAGCTGCATTCGAAATTGGAGGTCCTCCATTCCCCGACGGAGTTCGAAGACCAAATCATAGAGGATGGTGAAACCCTCTTTCAGCTGCGGATCAGGCTTGGAGTCAGTAGACGCTGACTTGTTGTTTCGGTTGGCTAGAACAGGAGGTGGCGCCCCCATTGGCGACTTTGAGGAACCAGCAACCGGTGCAAGGGAAGGATTGAAAGGTCTGGAGGTTGGTGGAGCGGCAAGGTGGCGCAAGGAAGAGCCCGACAAGCTTTCAATTATGGCTAAGCACTCAAAGCGGGAGACATGCGAGGTGGAGGAAGTGAGAGGTGCTAACTCATGCAGCAGAAGCGGCAAGGAAAGTGTTGAGGGCGAACCAGGGGGAGAAACCGATGCATGAGGCCGA
>JASDQU010684839.1:101958-119931 GCA_032191745.1 Picea mariana | reverse complement strand
AGTTATTGATAAAGGGAAATCAACTTCAACGCCTTCGGTGCACACTTCAGCTCTATACACCTAACAACAATATTGACACATACAATTAAAAAATATTATTAATACGCCAATTAATCAGAGTGTAATTCACTTATAAATTTAAGAGGGGCCTTTTAATCACAATATTCTATGATGCAATGTCATCATCGTGACGTCCAACCAACTTTTAAATTCACTTGCACATATGTAGACACATGGATACTAATTTTTTTAATATTTAAATCTTACATCATTAGATATAGATATAGTCTTCTCGATTCTTAACCATCTTTTAACTATGCCACTTGCAATACAAATCTCTATTGGCTTCTTCATAAACTATTGGCTTATGCATAAACTAGTACATTCTTGAAGTAGGGGAAAGGGAACAAGTGAATTGGGGTGATTATGTTGTTCAAAGATTACGGGATTTTGTTTTTGGATAGAAAATGAATACTTTACAAGGTTAATCTTCATCCTACATCTTGTGAAATATTTTCAACAATCGTGTAATTTCAAATCTAAATCTCCTAGTTGCATGCCTACCTGCAATAATCACAAATATATGGTCGTGAATTTTCCAAAGAGAAATAGAAGAGGAACAAGAGGCAATGATTAAGAGGGTGAAGAGACAATGATAGAGCAAAACCAAATGACAGTGTTTGGTGAATGAAAGCAATGTGAAGGTGAAGAGGGGATGAAGGGGGATGTCGGGCGAGATGGACATGTGGAGTATGTTGCAGGATGGGACATAGACCTATCAGTAGATGACACATGGAAGTTTGCAGGACATAACATAAACCAAACATCAAATGGCATGTGCCAGTGCTTGAGAGGCTCTAGATAGACGACGAAACTTATCAAGCCCAATTGTTGTTTCTAATGGAGCTTTCAAGAATAATGTGGTGATGATATATAAAGAGAGTCTTTGAGCTATTTGGTAAAGTTGGATTTGAGCCACATTCTAGTTCATAATGTTTTGTTCATGAAATGATCCAGGCAGAAATCGGTGGCCACCCGCCTATTTCACTAGTTCAAAACAAGGGTTTCCACGTTGGCAGGTTTTCTACATATTTTCGAGTCCTAAACTTTTGGGGTTGTTTTGATGCCCTAAACAACATTTTTTGGGCCTGGCATAGTCACACTAAAGACTTTGGCCAATGTGACGAAAAAATGTGTAGTCCTCGAATAGACCTTCCAAACGAGCTATCATGCACTCCAAACAGAGATCATATGCAAAAGTTACTCACTTGGGAAGTTGACGTACCAACTTATCCCATCGAGGCCCACATGACTTTTGGCGTTTCTTCTTCTGAGGTTAGGGTTTTGGGATTTTCTTTATGTTAAAAAGTCCTCTAGAGTCTCATTGTAAACGTCATCATCTTCTTGCGAATGAGCATAGCCATCACATCTCTTCTCAGAGATAAGCTGCCACCATTCTAGCGAGTCATTCACTCTGTAATTTTACAGTTTTTGTACATTCTCTCATTAATAAAAAAAAAATGTGCATAGCCATATCTCTTTGTTTATCGCCATATTTATGTGTATCTTGCAATATCTCTGTATATTTCATTGTTATATCTATGCCTTCATTTCGTTCTCAAAATAAATCTAGATCAATGGTATCAAAGCACGCTACTCCTTTTCGTTTCTTGTGCATGTCATCGAGGAGGTCAAAGTATAGAGAGTTGGGTCTCAAGATAGTTTCCCTTGAGGATAACCGCTCTCGCCAGCCCAAGCGGCCTCCCATGGCAGAAGAGAAGAGGAACGAGGGAGCAGAAGATCCCATCAAGTTGTTGCTTGTGAAAGCCCTCGCGCGACAGAGGAACGAGATGTTGGATAATTTTTCCCAAATCCTTCAACAATTGCCAACAATAATAGGCATGTCTTCATCAAGCAGTCGCTTTGGAGACACTACCATATTCAAGGTACACGTTAATTTTGATATTCCCGTATTTGAAGGTCATATCGATGTGGATGCTTTGAAAATATGGTTAAATTTGTTAGAAGTTTATTTCTTTGTTAACAGATTTTCCAATAGAGAAAAGATCACCTGTGCACTCCTTAAGGCTCTTCCCCATGTCAAACATTGGTGGGAAACTTACTAGGAGCGAAGTTCCACAGAGGAGTATGGAATATTTGGGGCCAAGCCCACTTGGGATTTTTTTATGGATGTGGTCAAGGATCAATATTACCCTATGGGAAACTATGATGACCGGTACATGAGATGGACCACGCTGCATCAAAAGCGGGACCAAACAGTGCCAGAGTTCAAAAATACCTTCCATACCTTGCGCACCAAGCTGGGTATCAAAGACTCTGAGTGACATTTGGTTCTAAAATGCCACGTGGCTCTACAAAGATACATCCAAACTGAAATGGAATTTCTGGACATTTCATCATTGGGAGTCGCTTATAGATATGTTGTCAAAATCGAGCAGAAATTTAAGCAGCAGAGCAAGCGGGAATTTGGGTTTGCAAATCCGCAACAACCAAAGTATGGTAAAGGCAACCCTAACTCACAGAGAAATCAACCTCAAGTCAACCAATCCAAGCCACAGGGAAAGAAGGGTAACGGGAAGATGAAGAAGGACATTGGGAAGTGGTGTGACTTCCAAAAAATCCCTTGGCACAACACCAATGCATGTTGCTCGAAACAGTCATTGGTGGTCGAGCTCAAAGAAACAGAGCCAAGCCCCGACTCAGACTTCAATTTAGACAATAATAAAAGGAGATTGATAATTGATGGAGAACCCATTGCTACTGTCGCGACTGCAACAATCCAACCAGAAGAAACTGAGGATCCTAAGGAGGGGGGGCGCCTTTTCCATTCATAGATGTGGGTGAAGGGGACCCCATTGCATTTTATTGTTGATAGCGGAAGCCAAAAGAACCTCATCTCAACCGAGGTCGTGAAGTATTTGGATTTGCCGACAACACCACACCTGTAGCCATACCACATTGGATGGCTTTGCGAGGGACGAGATCTTCATGTCAGCTAGTAGTGTTGCTTGTCATGCGGCATCAATCCCTTCAAGGATGAGGTGCTTTGTGATGTTTCCCCACTGGAAGTATGTGATGTTCTATTAGGCCATCCATATATGTGAAGGCGTCATGTTGTGTATGAGTCTCGACCTCGTAGTGTCATTGTTACTCTGGGGGGTCATCTCTACAGGTTACCAGAGGTAGTTCTGACTACTGTACCAAAAAAACAGTGTTGCAAATTCATCTCTCATATCGCAAATTTTAGCCTCTTTACAATCTAGTCACAATAGAAGGACACTGCAACCACTGTAGCCTCATCCCAAGACCCTTATATCCAGCAGAAGCAAATCAACAAGAATGTAGAAGAGCACCAAGATATTCCTACTGCACCTACGGGGGTGCCTCCACATGATAAATCCCTTCATGTCCTTCATGTTGCATCTCCATTGAAAGATTCCTCGCACACTCCAGTATATCATGCAACCAAATTGGTTAAGCAGATCCAACACGTCCAATAACCGGTTCATAACAACCTTCAACAAGCTAAGAAGGATCGCTTCTTCAGCAAGGCGAGTAGTTCACCAAGCTTCAGATTCAACAAAAGCTTCCTCGGGGACTTCACACAATGGATATCATTGCTTCCTAAGGTGGGAGGATCGATCCAGGAGGAAATCAATGGCCACCAACCTATTCCACTAGTTCAAAACAAGGGTTTCCACCTTGACATTTTTTCTTCATATTTTCTAGTCCTAAACTTTTGGGGTCGTTTTGAGGCCCTACACAGTGTTTTTTGGGCCCGCCACAATCACATTGTATGCTTTATCTAGAGTGTGACAAAAAAATGTGTAGTCCTCGAATAGACCTTTCAAATGAGCTATCGTGTGCCCCAAAAGAAGATCGTATGCAAACGTTACACCCTTGGGAAGTTGACGTACCAACTTACCCCATCGGGGCCCACATGACTTTTCACGTTTCATCTTCTGAGGTTAGGGTTTTGGAATTTTCTTTATGTTAAAAAGGCCTCTAGAGACTCATTGTAAACATCATCATCTTCTTTTGAATGAGTGTAATCATCACATCTCTTCTCAAAGATAAGCTGGCACCATTCTAGCAAGTCATTCACTCTATAATTTTACAGTTTTTGTACGTTCTCTCATTAATAAAAATTGTGGATTATTGTATCTCTGTGTTTATTTCAATATTTATGTGTATCTCACAATATCTCTATATATTTCATTGTTATATATCTTCCTTCATTTCATTCTCAAAATAAATCTGGGTCATGAGACCTTTTTCATCGAAGAATGTCGAAAGAAGCAAAGGACCAACAAACCAAAATGTCTTTTTTATTGTAATTCTAGAACCATTCGAATTTTTAATTTGTAAAAAGTGCTAGAGACGATTGGTTTGTGAACAACAGTTGACACATTCAACTCACATTGAAAGGATTTAAATTATCGAACAAACTCTCATTGTCTTCACTTATTCCATGAAAAAATATTTACCTTGGAGAAGTGCCTTTTATGAAACAACCATGGATATGTAGTTGTCCATAAGTTAGGTAGTTCAAAAGATGTGTTGTGTTCTCTTATCATTTCTAATACCAGCATCCCAAAGTTATACATGTCATACTCCTCTAGTGCCCCTATAATGTAAAACCTATAACTCAGTTGTCAATAGGCAAGAGGACAATGATCATTGGCTATTATTCATGAATATGGGATAACTCGTCACCAATATTCAAGGAAAACCATGCCACCTAAAATGGCATGTTGGTGGTTCATAAAGGGGTAGACTTCCACTCCTGCTATATTCTCCATTAGCTTGTTTCCTTGCATCCGAGGAAGACGAGATCTTAGCCAATTAGAAGCGATTTTATGTCTTACTCCATGCCCAAAAGATAGTTCCAACCTAGATAGTATCCACAAGAAAGAAATTTTCCCTTGTGGTCATCGTTATGGGTACCTCCAATGGGGTCATGTGCTTTCTAGTAGCATCTAGTCTTAGTCCCATGCATGAGACTAGATAGTAGATACTACCCTAGATTGCAGTTTAACCTCTTTTCTAGAAGGTATTATTCATGTAAAGCTATGTAACCGATGCATTGTATATAACAATTATTAAAGTAATTTTGAGTATCATTGTCCTTCATTTCTTTGATAGACAAACCACCTTGAAATTAAATGAATAATGACTAAGTGAAATTTGTTTCCCATGACTTTGTTGGGTTGGGGTGTGTGGATCCCAACTACGATAAACGAGGTCGTTGATTAGGTGGTGGTTGTTTCTTTGGCTTCTTTTATTGAACTTCATAAGGCTCTTCGCCAGTTGGTTTGTAGCCAAAGCAAACACAAGAGATAGTTCTCCTACCAAAACTTCTCCTACTTGAATTCCCACCAACCTTTGAGCATTCACTATAGGGGATTCCACATTCATTTCTTTCACTTTGAACATATTCAAGCAAGCAACTTGTGAAGCCAGCCATGTTCCACCTCATATTGTTCCCACCTGCAACCAACCCATAAATTGAAAAATAACCCCACATTCATGTTCACAACAACTAAGCTAAAACTAATTGGATTGGAAGGAGGGTGAGAATGAGTAATTATTTTATATTATGTCTTATCCTATCTTTAAACAACATTGGTTGTCTCATAAACTCTATTTACAACCTCCCAATAGATCTGTGTGAAATATCGATTCTTGGTCTCTGATATGAAAATTTGATCTCTCTATGAAATGATATTGGGTAGAGGTATCCCCTATAATCTAAATCTCGGGTTCTCTAGCTTGTTATTTAACACACTTACCTGAAATATTGCAAAGAATGTGAAGAGGAAAATATTTCATAATGTAACCTAGCTCTTGAGATTTCTAGCAAATCCTTTATTTACTTGTTTGATTAATAGTGTTCCACAAAACAAGGTATTCCAACACACAACGAACACCTTCAGTAACCACTCACACAACCAGATAAGAGCTCAACATACCGATGTTTTTACGTGGTTAAAATCCTCTAAGAGGGAAACAATCCACAACCCTAGCCAACATAGCCACTTGAGGCAATACATTAATGCAAAAGAAAAATATTTTACAAGAAAGTTTCTCACAATCAATCATCATCAAATGACCCTCCATACTCTTTAAATATAAATCATGGACCAATCGGGTGTTAATCCATGGATCGATCATGGGGGATTCACCTTGTTGACCAATATCTTATCATGTTCATTTATAAAGGGTGTTTTTAAATTGTGAAAAATAAAGTCAATATATTGCAAGTATTTAGAGGGGGGGTGTGGGGTATCAAGGGGTTTATAGGTATTGGGGAGTATAAAAAGGGGTATCTCGTAAAAATAGGGGTTTATTTTATTGGAAATATGTATTGGGAGGGGGGTTCAACAAAAGGATTTTGGGAGATATTTATCAATATCTAGTGAAATTAGGGGCATTCTTTAATATGCCATGAACGAAGGAACTATGTCACAGGTTCATAGAGTGAAGACCCTATGGTATCAATGTAGTCGTTAAGATCGAGGAGAATACGAGAAGTTGTATCACTCTATGTCTATAAAATATCGTGACAGTTGGATTATATAACTACAAGTGCATATTAATGCGTACTAAAGAAATGCACTTTTACCTAAAGATACATTAGACCAAGTTCATCTTAACAAACTCCTAAGTCTCTAAATATTCTAACATCCCCCCTTAAGAACAAATTGGGATAGGGTTGAAGGATTTACAAAGGTGACTCAATAGGATAAGGAAGGAGGCATTAGATCATATCCCCACTTAATGAAAACTTCTTGAACTACTAACATAGATCGAAGTTTAAAAAACTTTGCTTTTGTAAGAGACTTTGTGCAAATGTTAGAAACTTGATATTATGTAAGGAAAAAGATCACTTCAATAATGTGATCATAAATGAGCTTTATAATGAAGTGCATGTGTAGCTCGATGCATTTTTTGTGCTGATGTTGAACCGGATCTTTGGTGAGCTTGATGGCACTTTGATTTTCGCACCAAAGGGTGCTCGAATGTTGTTGTTGGAATCCAAACTCTGAAAGAATATGTTGAAGCCACAAGGTTTCATTACTTGCATTAACAATTGCTCAGTACTCTGATTCTGCTAAATAAAGAGAAATAACATGTTGTTTCTTACAAGCCCAAGTGATAGGTCTGGAACCAAGCCTGAAAAAATTAATTGCAATACACTTTTGATCATCAAGGTCATCGACCCAATTTGAATCAATGAAGCCAACCAACAAAGGAGTCCCCTTTGAAATGTAATGTATCCCAAAATGAATTGTACCCCAAACATACTGAAGTATCTTTTTTGCCATTTTCCAATGGCTTTCATGGGATGTTCGCATATACGTTGGCATCCTCATCACCCTAACTTCCAAGCTGACATCCTTGTCACTCTACTTCTTCTTCGACAGATCTAGCCTCCACCATCGGTCGAGCACCTCTCTGATAGATCAACGGGTCTTGTTGACTCGAAACCTTCCCCATCAGGTTCCATGTGCAAGCTCACACTGGGTCACTTCAATGGCCTTCCCATTCGACCAATGGTTAGGATCTTCCAGCCTGACTGAATCAATGGATGTCGATGATTCAGGGTCTCCCTCATCGTTGGAACCCCTCCAACCTTTCCCTCAAACACTATGATGGCCTCACCCTTTAGAATACCTATCACTGACATCAATAGTCTATGATTCATCGATGCCACTCTTGGATGGATCCAATGGCTATCATTTTCCCAGATCCTCTCTCATCAAAGTCATTTTGTGACCTTTTGCTTGGTCACCTCGATGGCCTTGCCAAATTGACTAGCATCCCATAAATGTTCGCTATGCCAAATCAATGGCTATAAATTGTTCTGATTCAAAAATAGGAGTATCCTCCAATATAACAATTTGAATCAAGGACTTAACCATTTTAGGAATTCTTCTAAGGATTTTCTAAGGTTTTACCAGTCCTTCTTGGCATTCACCTTTTTTCCCAAACTAGATAAGACAATCTCTTCATGACTTGGATGAAGGTTCACATCCTACGAATATTTTCACTTCAAAGAATGGGATTTCAAAGAGATTAAGGCTCTTCAACCACACAGATACCTTCTCAGGTACCCAGGTAAAGGATCAATGACCCAGATTTACCCACAGGCATGATAAAGGGCTATTGAGCATTGTTTTTCAAACAGGCATAACTTGGGATACAAGTGCAAAAATTAATCCCATGATACCTCGTTGGAAATATATCAAGCAGAGGAATGTAGTGGCAGATTCCCTTCGGCCGAAAAAGTAATAGAAAAACTCAGAAATTGCAGGGAACAGAAGATCATGAATTTAGGGGGGGGAATGAATGTGTAGACTTCAAACAACCATAACCGGGGCTTCGGGAAACGAAATTGTGCCCGAGATAGCTTAATGGAGAGATAGGAGAGAAAAGAACAAGATGGCATAGAAAATGTTGGTAGAATGAGATTGGAAATTCTCTAAAATTTCAGAACATATAAGGGGCACGAATTTAAAGAAAGAACAAGTTGTATAATGTTTAAACAGTAGAAACTCGAGATACAAGAATTGAAATTGGACCAACCATAGCACAATGGAAAGATGGAACAGATTAGAAGAAGACATGATGATTGTTGGCCCTTGACCAAGTTTTGAGGATCCTTGGTCATGTTTGACCTACTTTTGGGACTTCAACAGGTTGTCGAAGGCAGAGCACAAGTCGAAGCGGAGATCGCAGGATCTCGGCCCCTTTTTAGGGATTTTTGGGTTTTGGGATTATGTAACGGGTATCAGGATGTCGGCCCATGGGTTAACCCATGTTTAGGCCCTTTTTGTAATGTATACATAGAAATCTAGGCGATGTAGGAAGTAGTTTGAGCGATGTGATCGAAGAGAGGCTAGACATTGTGCTAAGTGCAACTTGTAAGTGCTTTGTGCATGCTATGTTGACAACTTGCATAGCTAAGTGCAAGTGATTGCAAGAGACTATAAAGAGGCTTTGTGTTGTAACTCAGGGAAGTAGGATCTAGTGGAGTGCGCGCAGATCTCATGTCCTCTACGGAGTAATATATCATGGCTCTGTGCATGTAGAAGATTGACAGAAAGAAATAAAGAAGAAGAGTTGGTGGACGTAGCCCCAGGGTGGGGGTGAACCACGTATATCTAGTGTTGTGGTCACTTTGTGCTTTATGGTTTTTCTCTTGTTTATGTGGTTAAATGCTTAGTGCATTGATGTATGCTTAGAAGAATCTAATATGGTAGCTTAGTGTTGAATAATGTGAATGAATGCTAGATCCAATCTATGTTGGTATGCTCAGTGCTTGAAGCTATTGGATCTGTTTGAATACTGCATTGATCTATTATTAGGGTTTAGATGCATTGTAAACTAAGGTTGAATACTAATGAACTATAATTGCTAAGTGCTATTTTAAGGTGTTACAATCACATATATGTGTCCCAACTAAGGTTGCATACATCTGAGTCCTGCAACCACCCCTTCATCTACCTCGGGTGAGACTTCATCTACTTCGCAGGTGTTGCCGAAAGGGTTGGTAGTTAGGGTTTTGTCGGTGTGTTGTTGTAAGCGTTGAACCCTGAGTCTGCCCCTGTGCCAACAAATGGTTCTGTTTTCGGGACCTGAAACTGTGATTGTTGGGAACTAAAGAAAAGAGAAAGCTCTGTGCGTAGATCTATTTCCCTAGCGCGCAGTATTCTACTTGACTTGTGAAGCTCTGTGCCAAGAAGAAAAGTCAGATCTGAAGAAAAGAAGTATGACCTGAAAGCTTTGTTCTCTGATAAAAGTAAAGTAAGATTTTTTGGTTAAAGAGGTAAGATCTTAAAGCTTTGTTCTCTGATAAAGGTAAGAACAGTGAAAGGTTTTGATTGAAAAGGTAAGATAAGTGGGAAAAAAAAAATAAAAAGTATGGATCTAGATATGTTTGATAAATTTTGTCCTAGCTTGAAAAGTAGGGCACAACTAGATGAAAAAAGGTTTGATATGAGTAGGTCTGACAAAATTAGTGAAATATATGTTATTCCTATGCATAGAAAGAATGTTTGGACTAACAAATGGATGTAGGACCTGTTGACGGGCGAAATTGAATGCTCGCCAACTGGAAGAGTGGATCCGGTCCGGGGTTGTCTAAATAACCCAAGCCATTTGGGATGATCCACCCTGACGGGTTTAGCGGCTCCGTTGGCCAATCTAAGTCCTAGGAAAACGAAAGAAAACTACACTAAGGAACTAATCTAAATGAAAACAATAACTAAAGCAAACTAATAAACAAATCTGAAATAAATATATACAGTCTATTATCTATACTATACAGCAATAATTCTATAAAATTAAATGTTCAATTATCAACAGAATTAGATATAACTACAAATGTACAATATTTACAGATTACAAATTTAAATTAAACCTGCAAAAATCATTTGTAAACTGCCCTAAGACAGCAAAACTATTGTTTTTTGATCTTTTATAATTTTATGAGAAAGAAATTAAATAAAAACTATCTAAGCTAAGCGACTAAAATAATAATTCTAACTATAAATCTGAACTATATATATATCTATCTAAACTACTTAAATAACACTAATAAATTAACTATTAATTAACAAATAGCAAACTGACCTGAAGTAACGCTTCGGGTTTGTCCTGTATGCAATAGTTGATTTAGCTGTTCGGTGGGAGGAAAACCCGCACCAGATTCTCCACAAGCTTCTTGTAAACAGGAAGCAGCTGTGCTCTTCAAATATAAATGATAGGATAAACAAGACATAAAAAATAACAGCAATCTTATAATTTACAAATCATTACATTTAGATAAATCTGTATGCAAAGATTTGTGCAAAATGATTCATTCAACGAAGAAGATAAACATTTAATTCATTAAATTGAAACAAATTAATTGTTGTACTTTTAAAATAAGAGAGATCAGATATGGACAACACATAAACCAAATCACATCAACCTGCAACGAATTATGATAGCTAAAGTAGTCGATAATTAATTGCAAACTGATACGAAGAAAACCTGAAATAAAAGTTTGATATATTGAAAGCTAAAGATGTTACAAAACATCAACTTTCATCCCAGCTTGTATCATAAATCCATAGTCTGGTTCTCCCAACAGTAATGATGATGGGTCCATTACAAAAAATAACAAGTATTTAAAGACCACGGGGTAAAACATCCCTGTGGGAATTATCAAAAACAGTTTACAAAAATCTGGGGATAATATCCCAAGTCTCTATTTCTGACTCAAGCTAACAACCTAAAACAAAACTATATCTAAAGTATCTCTTAAACTGCCACAGTATGCCCAATTGATCATTGTAATTCGTATACACCTCAAAGTGGACAAGAATAAACAAGTTTAGAGGATATTTTATTGATAAAATTAACAAAAATCTAAATTTTAAGACTAGCTACAGAATCTTGCAATTTTGTAGCTGGTCTAATTTGAAAACAGAATCTTTTTAAATCAATGAAATGCTAATAGAAATATATTCAAATCTTTTAATTTCTAATTGAAAACAAAACGAATCATTTAAACACAACTTCTATGCTAATCGATAGCAAATGAAATCTTGTTTGAACCAATTTCAATCGACACAAACTGTAACAGATCAAACAAAACATTCATGCAATACTTTATGTCGACTCAGCACTCAACAAAAATGTTGTCGAATCAAAACTAAATTAACAGGATCGTTTTTTTTTTATTTAAAATTAATAAAACTATATCAAACCAATCTTCAACACATATGCCAACGACCATGCTAGTTGTGGCATGCAATATTGTTTCAGAATCAAAACAAAGGAAATGAATCGAACCAGTTTGGGACCAACGCAATCGTTATGCAAAATCGTATTTACCAAACAAATCTTGTGTGTAGGTCAAATGCAATCCAAAACGAAAATATTGATTCAATATAAAACAGAGTCGAAGTCAACAGGATTATTTTGAATATATTAGAAACAAACAGAACTAATCGAAATCAAACCCAATCGGTTATATTAATTCAAACATAGAGAATCATTTCGAAGCAAACCAAACAGAATCGAAAACAACTCAATCACTTATACTAATCTGAGCACAATACAATCGCATAACCAAATCTTAGCTATATTTGTTTTTAGCAAAACGAATCTACTGTACATGATTCACAACAAAATCGTTTTTAGTGATCCAAGTATAACAGAATCATTTTAAATCTATTAAAACAAACAAAGATAATTGAAAACAAACTCCAATCGGTTACATTAGTTCAAACCAATTCATAAAACACAATCAAAATCGAAACACATACCTGGACAGTAAGAAAATAGCTCGGTCATGATAATTTTGAATTGACAAAGGCCGTTGTTGCTTCGACATTCCTGAAGACAATTGAACCGGTGGTTTTTTGTTTCTTCTCGTTGGCCCGTAGCCTATCGTTCTCCTTCGACAGCACTGTCACCCGTTCCTCTAATGATTTGATCTTTGATTGCAGCAGGGGGACGTCGGTGTAATAACGTTCAAGCCAGGAATTACATTGGATACATGGTAATTGATCTGTTTTTGACATCACAGGTGAGGGTTTGTTAGGGTTACCAGGGGTTTCATTGTGCAGCTTGATTTCCGGGTAGTTTGGGTCGTTTTTGAGGCACGGAGGTAAGTTAGAGACATAGTCATAGGGTTCCATGGATCATAGGCCATGATAATAGGGGTACTCCTCAGTCAAGAAATGTTCAATTTTAGATTCTGAGTCCTCGCTCAGCACTATTGGCTTATGATCAACATTTGGCTTGGGTTTATTCCTAGCGCATCTCGATATCTATCGAGCATGTTTCTTCCCTTTACTATTGACAGTAGCATCACCTCTGCCTTTATTCCTCACGGGTCTTTTGACGGCCTTAGAATTTTCTTTAGCACACGGGTCAGCCATGGTATCGGGTAGGTTCATATCGGGGCAATTCGAGGGTTTGACAGGGGGTAGAAGGATATGAAGTGGCACGACTGGTCCAACGAATGTTTCAGTAACCACAACCTTGTCCTCTTGGACAGACTCGGGAGTGGCAAAGCCATTCCTAGATAGAAAGGCTTGCCAACAGTCACCATTAAGTCTCAAATGGTGGACGATAATAAGTTTGATCAAGCAGTGATGAAAAAGGCTGCTATCAGCCCTCTCACGCTTGAATCTTTTGGACATCTTGTAAAGAATACGCAAGAGGTAATGTGGTATATTCAAAGGGTAGCCTATAAAATTCATCAATAACCAAAGATGATACAGAAATACCAAGCCATACCGACCTTCGCAGGTCACAAACTGTTTAACAATTGCCAAAAGATCATGCCACCTGGGTTTGAGGGTAGTGATAGGCATACCTTTATCACAAGAAACAATCTTCCTTGATGTGAATAGGAGTGGCCACGGCACCTCGTCTACCTTGGAATTTTTAAACCACCTTTGCCTTGTAGCTGGTAGTCCTGTAGCAGAGCTTACGAATTCCTCATTGAGCTTGAGTTGTATGTCTCCGACCTTGGCCCTACATCCGTCAAAGGTGAGGGCGAATTGTTGGGCAACCGAAATGTTAAAACCCTCAAACCTTTGGATAAACACCAGCCAACCACCGTTTTCCAAATCTTTGCGAGCATTATCGAATAGCAACAGAGTTTGGATACTATTTGGTTCTATGCGCACCATCGGCGCCATAGAACAAAATACACAGTGGGCAAGGGTTTACGGCCAAGGGTTCGAACAAGGTATTCGCAGGATCGATAGCACATGGGCTTACCCAAAAGAATCAACAGAGATGACCCAGGATAGGGGGAAGGCATTAATGCCCGAATGTGCGAGGGTGGTGGAGCTAGATCAGCCCATGCAAAATAGTCATTTCATAAGTACAACCGACGGCGCATATAGAGATTCAAATCATAATTGCATATGTTAAAAACAATGCCATTCAAACAATGAAATCTATAGTGAATCGACCAAACATTTGCGCAAGCAATAGTTATAGTTTTAAAACCAAAACAATGATTCGAAATTAACACCAAGGGTTTGATTATACCAAATATGTGTTGTATGAAATGATTAAACCAAGGATCTAACCACATCCTCAATGTGTTTTCACGAAACCAACGTGTCAAGTAAATCAATGAAAGACTATAGAACATGAAACCACCAATGTATTAAGGACTCAATGACAGTCATCATAATATCATCGCAATCTTATAAAAACGAAATCATATTAACAATTAAAGAATGCCAAATGAGTAAAGATCTTGGAGTCTTGCCAACTGTGCGACTATAATTAAATTGGAAATGAAGTGAACATATAGACAAGAGTGACCATAACAATCCGGTGACGATTTTAATGTGACTTCGAAATCAAAGTTTTCACACTTGCAGTCGTGAAAACGAGGACAAAGATAGGTGTGTGAAATAGTGTTGTTTTTTATTCAAACATTGCGATGAAAATCAAGGGTTACAAAACACTGGTGTAGGCAGCTTATAAGGATAGGATAAAAAAGCGAATTGGCTGCCAAAAGGACCTTAGAAAGAATTTTTTGCAAGTTAGCTACTATGATCCTAGTGCGCAATACAGGAAAGTCTGGGGATCACTTCAAAGAAAAAGAAGATTAACCCTTTGTTATAGTTGCAGAAGACTGGGACATCTTGCTAAGGAATGCCCTGGTAAAAGACCTAGTTGTCGTTGTTGTAAATCCATGGATCATGAATTTTTAGATTACCCTAGAATGATTGCTAAGCTCGAAAGAATGAATTTGAGACAAGAAAACCCTGAGGAAGGTCACGAAACTGAGACCATGGAAGAACCCTAGAAAGAATCAAAGAATGTATTGCTACAAATGAAAGAAACCCTAAATGATCACAGGAATATCAACTTATCAGAGATCTTCAAAGAAAAATAATGCATAGAAGCAAGAATAGGACACTTCGGCATTGACTATTTTTTGGATGAAGAAACACAGGTAAATATCATGACAGAAAGAACTTGGGAAACTTTAGGAAATCCTGCTATGATTCCTTCATTGGGAGAAATAGGATTATTTAGGGGGAAGTTGATAACCCTATGTGGAAGACTCACCCAGATATCTATGAGTGCTCATGGAACTTAGACAGAGGAAGATTTTGAGGTTGTTAAATTTATTGAGAACAGTGCCCCATTTGCTATATTACTAGGAAAATCTTGGATTGAAAAGGATCAGACTAGAAGAAAAGAAGAGAAAGTCTTAGAGTAGAAGAAGAAAGAATTAAAATATTTCATGACTAGGAGGATAGCACACTTGATTTAAGAACAGGAGAACATAATGAAGCTACTTAGAACCAGAAACTTGGATGTCAAAGTTGAAAGAACACAAGCAGACTCACAGACGAGTAGAACACCTACCCTAGATAGAGAAGAAGTATTACTCTCTAACCCTATGAATGAATCTCAACAGCACGAAGTCAGTATGCCAAAAGGAGATAAGAATCAGAATGGAAAGAGGATAATCGAGACGAAGACTACAGGGAAGAAGGCTAAGAAGCTCAGTAAGAAGAGAGAAAAGATAGACAAGTTACAGAAGGTTCCAGAGGGGACTTCAAAGAAGGAAGGTTTGCAAGACTGGAACTTCGTCGGGATATTAGAATAGCGCAACATGGAACTTTGCCATGGCAAAGCGATATAGCCGTTAAAAGAATTATAACCATTAGCCCGACAACCCAAACGGTTAGAACAGCAGTCATGGCTAGAAAGCTCGCCATCAGACCATTGGGACCGCACCACAATGAATAGAACCACATTGATGAAGACCTCTTGTCTATTGGAGAGATCTGTTACACCATGTCTACTTAGTCCGCTGATTGTTGCACCGAGAAAAATTTTGTGAATTGTATCCAAACCAACTCATTGCTACCGCATTGTGTTTATTGAGATCGACACATGTTCCATTGCATTGCACACTCATTCATCCACCCGAGTTATCTGATCTAAGCGTGTATGTTGGACGAGCTCAGTGCCACAGAGAAATCCATCGAATAAGTTCTCATCGATCTCATGGCCGAAAAAGTAATTTCCACAGGTATTCAAGCGTCATCAACGAGAGAAGTGCAATCCTCTCCGTCAACCGCTCATGGATCTAGACCATCCCGACCGGCAGCAGAGAAGAGAACCAAGCACCGAGATGACTTGGAAAACATGAAGCTAATCTTGACCATCCTACTTCAATACATCCCATCTCTAGCAGGTGCGGTGAGTCATGACAGTGTCCCGAGAGACTTTTATTACACCATGGTTATTGCGTACCTCACGAAGGGGATACATGTAGTTAGAACACAGCAGGATAAGATCGCGATGTTGAATTTCAACAACTTCAACCTAGGAGACCGCAAGAACCATAGTATGCTCACTCCTTACAAATACTTGACGAGGACGAAGGGGAAGAACTCGAAAATAATCCTCTATCCATGGACTATGAACCTCGTGCAATCCACCCTCTTGAATGTAATGAAGATTCCACACTTTGGAAGGCACCAGGAGATTAACGTGTGTGTTAAGCTCCTGCTCTCATGCTACCATGGTGGCTACCTATGGCTAGATCGACGCATCACAGTCGATCCGACATTGATTGTAATGATCCCAAGCCATTATGCCAGGATCATCATGGTTTTGGTATCTTTTTAAAACTTTTTTGGTTGTGGCATTTCATCAAACATTTTACTGACCTACTTGTTTAGATGTGTTTACTTGTAGGATGGCCTCTTGATTTTGGCCTTGGGATTACTGATGTGTTATATATGTGTTGCAGCAATAAAAAAATAAGATATAACCATGGAACATACCTCAACCATGCTCAATATGATAGACAAGCCAAAACATCTCAAAACTGCTTTATTCATGAAATAGAGAAACCTACTACAATGAAGATGTCGATCTGGAATGCTCAACAGATGGCCAAGAAGATAGACAATAGAGCTGCTACAAAATGATCCAATAGAAGACTACAATAAGCCTCCAAACGCTGGATATACAATGAAGACGGAATACAAGTAGATCTGAGTCGTACGAATGCTAAACCCACAAGCTGGAAGGTGCCACGCCCTGCTGGATAGCTGAAGCTCCTCAACAATTCGGCCCTACTGCCAAAAGTGTCCAATCACCTCAAGAAAGATGCCAAACAATAGATCGAGTGATGGAACAACCCAAGTTCCAAAATCTCCAAGATCCCTCTCAAACCCTATGGATCTGAATCTCCTCCAATGTGTGGTGCGCCCTCATGGATGGATGAAACACTAATAATTCAATCTCTCTTCTAGAGACCTCCAATGGCTCCACAAATCGGCTAGAATGATAGATCGGGATGCTACAATGGAAACCTAAGTTCTCAGATCATCAAAGGACCTGCTAGACCCTTGGATCTAGCCACCCTCTAAGAAATGGTGCGCCCTCCTCTTGGGAAATCGTCCCAATCTCAATACAAATAAACCCTCCATTGAAATGCCTCTAGAAACAACCAAGAATGATGCCAAGACACCTACAAGGAAAACCCAATACCTGGAATTCCCGAAATCTCTTCTCCTCAGCTAGAATGAATCCTCCCTTAATGGATGGTGTGCCCCTCTTGCTGGAAACTTTCAACTGGTGCACCCTCTCTCTATCTGCACATGAAACTGATGTAGAATCCTCCTGCAACTGAGTAGATCTGGAACTAGAATGGTGTGGGAGCGTATTGCATCTCTGAGACCAAGCTTGGGACAAGCTAGGTGGAATATTTCACCACCGAATCGTCCTCTAGGGTTTGTTAAGTCAAAACCCTCAAAACCCCCAATGCTAGGCTCACTAGCTAAAAGCCAAATATCAAAAGATGATCATACATGAATGAATAGAGTAGAGGCCCTTTCCTTCCTTTTATAATTTTTGGCTCACCTTGTCCCTCCAAAGTGACTTTCATTTTAT
>JASDQU010684839.1:61740-72877 GCA_032191745.1 Picea mariana | reverse complement strand
AAGCATAGATGCTCTCATCACTAGGGAAGACCTTCCATGACTCTACATTGTCATGGATCTGTGGACGATACAAATATTGAAAGGTGCAATGACGCAACCCCCCCCCCCTGTACTCTTCCTCAGGGTTGCTTGACCTCTCGGTCAAGGATTGATAAATGTTCTCGAGTTGGATCAGATCCCTGGGACCTTGTTGGTCTCAAAATCAAACAAACATAGGCCTTGTTATCACCATCAGGGTTTTCACGGTCACAAGTAGATCGTTACCGATCTATCTATCGATTGACGGTTCACAGAAATTGTGGGCTCCCAACATGCTCACCCTTTATCAAAGAGATTTGTCCCCACAATCAGAAAAGTGCTCACTCAATCTCCTTTTAAATTATGATCGTTGATCCCCCATCCTAACGAAATCAACGACATTGGAAAATAGCATGTTGTGAACTAGAACGTCTGCTAATTTTTCCTCCTCTCCCCACAATGGTTCCTCACCGTCAATTTTTTGTTCATAGATCAACGACTATCTGTGGGCCCTACCTTCTTAGCACCTTTTCTCAAATCCTACACTAGCCAACACTAGATCCTTCCTCGCCTGTGACCTTGGGCTGTGACCCAGGGCTTAACCTCATGGCGCTTTGCAACTTTGGCACTTTCAACCAAGACCAGATCAATGGTCCTTGGCCTCCTTTGCAATCAATGGTCGAGATCCACTTTGAGACTCCGTGCTTCAAGAGTTCGACACTTTCGACCTTCTCTTTTCCCCAGAGTATTACGTACCTAAACTCCCAGATTAGATGCCATGCATCCACCTCAAATCAATGACTCTAGTCCACTTCGAGACTTCGGCCTTCGTAAGTCTCAACCTTCCCCGCTTGCTTCTTCCCGAAACGCTTTCACCCAGAGTTCACGATCTATCGACGCGTGTCCTCCTGTAGATCAACGGTTATGATTGATTTTGACTCTTCGAGCTTCGGGAGTTTCAAACTCTCAAACTTCCTTCCTCCCAAAGTACTTCCACCCAAAGTACATGATCTTTTGATGCGTGTCCTTCTGCAGATCCAACGGCCACTATCCACTTCGGCTCTTCGGGCTTCAGGAGTTTCAAACTTCTGTGCACTCGTTTCTCCTTGAGTGGTTTCACCCGAAATTGACAGATTTTTGTCACGCGTCCCTCTGGATCTATCGGTCCAGATATTCTCCGCCTACGTCAATTTCCTTTCGGAGCGATAAGCCTCCGAACTTCTAGATCTCTTGCCATGTTCTCTTTGTAATGGACGGTTGCAATCTACTTCATCCTTCAGGAGTTTGTCACACTCCGCACCTGAAATCTTCTGAATTGACTTTCCTCGAAGTCTCAAATCTGTCGCTACGTGTCCCCCTAGATGATGGATGGTCCCTGGCCTCTTCGAGACTTCGATGAATCCTCGCTCCTAGGTGCACACAGAGACTTAAAAATCGTTCTCTTTGCCCTAGATCCAACAATCTCGTTCCCTCCTGGACAGATCTTAGTCGATGGCTCGTTAAACCTTCAGAACTTCACCTCCTTTGAATATTCCTCCCCACTATCTCTCTTGAGCTTTATCTCTCGGACCCTTTGACTCCTCATAGGGTTCCCTAGACACTTAGTCAAACTTCCAATCTGTGCACTCCTTGCAACAGATTCTTACACAAGACTTAGCTTCTTGTGGGCGACTGTGCACACCTTGCAGCAGTCCCTTTGCACTCTTTGAAATAGAAGTTTCATGTTATCTCTTCTAAGCTTCTAAGTCAAAATAGACTCTGTCAACACACTCCTTGCAGACTGTATGCACACCTTGCATGAACTCAACAAAGAGAAATGATTGAAGCTTATTCAAATGCTTCACAGTCTCATACCTTCAATTACATAACTCATTCATTCATGAAAACGGAAAATAACAGGGAAACTGTAACCAATAGTGACACCATGCATTGAGTCAATATCCCTCTCTTATATTCATTCAAATGTAAAATGGCTACAGCTTGAAAAAACTTACATTCAGTAAAAATTATCTCCTACTCTACAGCTATCCTTATTCAGGTATATAATGCACCTACTTATACAATAGGTTCTCTCGGGTTTCCTCCAAGTACCTACTTGATCGAAATTAAATTCTACAGCTACTTAAGTGCTATTACATAAACGTCTATGATAGGAAATTTAAGGTGATTCTTCAGATCCACACCAAAATCAGATAACTAAAGGATGATATGATCTCTTCTGGTTTTGATGCTATCGTTCAACCTCCACCCATTAACTTTTTTTATTCATCCTTTACTCATAAGTTCTCTGAGATACGCCATCTTTCAAAATTATAAATTTTTACTCAAAAGGCATGTTAGGCATTGTGCTGTCATCCCATGTGGCTTTGCTAATGATGCTCCTGCATCATGCAAACAGGTCTTTGTGGCAGAAGTTTCTAAGTAGGAGAGGCTACAAAAATAGCTAACATGTCAGGCATTGAATTCAATTCCCTTTTAACATGAATGATGTTGAAAGATAGCAAGTTCGAGATAAGTGCCCAAACAGTTTGGGTGTAACGTTTCATTAACTTGTTGCTAGGAGAATATATCTTACGTACATGGTTTACAACAAGTTCGGAATCCCCAAAAACTGTAAGGTGACCACAACCTAGATTATAGGAATTTTCAATGCCTAGCAGTAATGCTTCAAATTCAGTGACATTGTTTGTGCAAGCAAACTCTAACCTATAGAAAAAGTTATGAATTTTACCTAGAGGAGAGTACAAGATAATACCAGATTTGTTTCCTTCATTGGAGCATGAACCATCAAAATGCATGTGCCACATCCAATCCTCTATGTTGATTTGTTCCAAGGTAGTTTTTTCCTCATCTGGAAAGATGGAGTACAGTCCTAGGTCCTCCTCAATATAATTCACATTAGGTTGTGGGATTCTTTCTATGTAAGGTGAGATTCTCCCCTCCCTAGGACTATGATGTTTTTACTATTCCGAGGAATGGATAAGTGTGTCTTGTCGAGTGAGAGGTATCCACCCATCAAATCTTGCCAATATCTTCCTAAGATGATCGAGTAATTACTCACTGGCATATCAATTACCTGAATATTGAGGGTTGTCCTTATTTCAAGATGCGCACACAAAACTAATGTCACGTCCTTGTTTTCACCTATGATTGTTTGTTGTAAACTATTATAAGAGAGCATTATTCTGGCATTTTCATTTGTACAAGACAAACCTATCTCTTCCATAATAATCTTCGGCATTACACTTGGGCCCGAACAACCGTCAATGAGACAACAACGGGCAATTTTGTCCATAATCTTTACAGAAATAAAAAAAAAATGGGGGGGTTTTTACAGGGTGCCTAAAGTTATGTACACCTACTTTATTTACATTTCAATCCTCTTCATATACCTCTTCAAAGAGGTTGGATACAATGGAATCTTTTCCTTCCATAAAAATTTTCAAATGCTTTTGTTGCTCAGGGATGACAACCATGTCCAAGAGGGTAGCATCATCTTTAATATTAGCCAATTGATTGAGAATGTTGTATTTGGAAGGGGGAAGAGGGGAGGTAGTTCCTTGACTATCAGGAGCTTTACAAACCTGAACAATATCAGCTGGTGAAGATGAGCTTGGGCTTGAAAAAGTGCAAGGAGGATGATATTTACCTTTTGGAACATAGGATTTATTCCTAGTATTTATGATCATAAAATCCTTTGGCTCTGCAAAGTCTAGGACAACAATAGTAGTTCCATGTTTTTTACCAAAGATTTTATCTATGGCACTCTTCTTTACTTCACATGTACTTTCCTCATGGTGTTCCTCGCAAAAGTTACGCCAACTATGAGGCATGATAGCTTTAGGTTGAAAATTGTTTTCATTAAGATTCTTACAAGGTGGTGAAGAAGAAGATGAGACCCCAGGGGTAAGAGAGAGGACATTTACTTTTCACTCATACACTATCATTTGATTATTCATGTCTTGTACAAGCTGTAAGAGGGTGGACATATCCATCTATTTAACTGAGTCTCCCTTAGGAAGACTTCTTCTTTCGAGTTGTTCTTCATACTCTAAACAAGTATGCAGAGCAGAACCAAGGTTATGAATGGCCTTTTCCTCAAGCCTATGATGATAGGGGGAAGGTAGAGCATTATAGTAATGCATGAAAGCAGCTTGGTTCTGAGGGAAATTTAATTTATATTGAAACAACAAGCAGTTTGTCTGCAATTGAGGAACAATGAATGTTTTGGTCTTCGAAGTGAATGATTTTTGGATTAAATTTGAAACAGATTTATGATAGTTGATTGATTTAATTTATTTTATGTGCAATGTCCATCTAATTCTCTTTCATTTTCTCACTTTTTTGCTCATTACAAATCCCCTCACGATCCCAAATTCATTTTGCACGCCCAATTGGATTGGAATGTTTGCATAAGTTATAATACACAGACTCGGTACTGCATGGTTTAATGTTGATCTCTTTCCCTTTTTAAAATAAACAAAACATGCACAATGATCCCTGTTATCTATGCCCAACATTCATCTTTGGTAATGAAACAATAATACACCCAAGATAAACAATCAATATTCATTGTCCTCTAATCAACAATCGGGCTTGATTTAAATATACACAGGTACCTTTTAAAATCATGGATAGACTTAAGAGCATGCTTGGTGAACCAATCCTACATAGGTCTTCAATCATATTATTGACACAATCTTGAATCGACAACAACAGTCAACTCCAAAAAAAAATGGAACCCCGAGCTTGATCTCTGTGTGAAATAGTATATACAAACTTCCTTTTAAAAGGAATGACCCATAGAACCATATCATGTATGAAGAGAAAAGAGTGATATTGACACACATGCACCTCTTTTAACTTGATAGAACCATGATCGGGCTTGGTGAAACTCACACATGTGTCTTCTTATCTCTAAATGAAATCACAATCATGTTGGGATTAAACACAGTAAGAGAAACCATAATCGATTAGAAGGACAACTCTCGGTTGTAGGTAACCCTACTTCTCTTTCTTCGAATTAATCACATAAAGAACGCATAGAGATTTGACCAAGAGGATGGGTTTTGAATCTAGAGAGATCGTGTCTTTAAACTTCCACAATCATTAAACTGATAACCCAAAACTTGACAAACCCCAGAAGGTGCCCGAGGAAGGTAGAGACAAGTCAGATTCCAAGTTGGGCTCTTTAAAAATTAAATGCAGAGAGGCAACCAAAGCCTACTTGTATTTTAAAACACATAGAGAGATAATGGTCTTTCATGTCCTCATATCCATTTACCATCGATTAACAACCACAGGCCACAATATAATCTTGAAAAAGAAAAAGCAGTGAGCCATGGTCCCCTTCTTTTTTTTTTAAACACAGTGCTTCGACTTATAACTCCAATCTCTTGACAGAATCATAAGTGAATTCCCCGGTGGAGAATAAAACAATTCGAGCTAACCAATCTAGACACACACAGATGTCACTAACACTTTTTGCATAGAGGGTTAATTTAAACAGTGATGGGTATTCAAAAAACACAGAGAGATAATGTTTCTTTCCAACTCCCAGGAGGTCGAACAACTTTCGAAAACAATTGACAGTGATGCCACATAACATTCATCATTATAGCAAGGATGAGAGGAGTGGTGTGTGGAAACTCTTCGCAAATCATATCCATTCAATACATACACAGGCCTACATTAACATTCGGGGCCAACCAAGACTGGACTTTTGGAAAGCTTTCAGCGAAAAGACAGTAAGGAATTTGCTATCAACAACAAATCGGTGTTTAATCAAAAGAAACACACCAACTGTCGACAGTTACTCTGCAACTGGATAAATATTATGACAACGACCGAGAGGGAAACGAGTTGATAGACACTAAAATATAACCTGGTGGTTAAAACCATTCAACCATAAAACACAGAACTCATTGCACCACTTTCACCATTATTTCACAGAGAACCATAATAAAAAACCAAGCTTACCAATAAAAAACCAATGCGCACCCATTACTTCGCTTGCAATTGTCAATATTTCACAATAATCACAGAGAACCCATAACATAATATCTACATAGTCAAAAACTCAAGAAAACACGGAACCCATGCATTCATGAGCCACCATTTGATTCATAATACAGAGAGTCCATCATGTATGGAAAGATAAGAACCATACCTGTGAGAAAATTGCTACAATGACGAAATGGTCGAATTTTCCCCTTCCAATCCTGAAAACGCAGAGCTTTCACAACCAATAGAGAAACAATGCAACAATGCTAGGGTGACGGGCTCAAGGGAGGTTTGGAGTGACGTGCAGTAAATGGACGTCGCTTCCTTACCTAGACTTATTCAATTTCATGTACAAGCCAATCCACTAACATATCATCCACCATTAAAATCAAACCATAACCAATGCATATTCAATGCAATATCCATCGTAAAGATTTGATATCATATCAATTGCATAGTGAGCCACCCGAGACATATATGTTAACCTTATGCCATAACTCCAACAATAATCAATGTTACTATATGTGCCTCCATTCAACTTTTAATAAAAATTGCAAATTCATTTAACCAAACACATAGTATAATAGCTAGGTCCACCATTTTCACAAAGGTATATACAAAATTCTTTTTCCATAGCTTTAGAACTTTTCATAGTTTTTTTCCTTTTGTTTTGATCAAGTTCGCATTTTATTGATTTTTTGCATAGATATATATGGATAAGTAATCAATGTATGAATTAGTAATCAAGGTTATAACATATATAACAAAACACTTGTAACTAACATGATCTTCATACCCATGGAATTGTTCTGTATCGCAAGTAAATACCAGCAACATTTAACAATAATGCCTCAACCACCCATTTATCATATCAAATGAAACCAAGACTGCATCATCAAAAAAAATGTAGGACTGTGTAGGCAACATCATAACAACAACAACAACATATGAGTGTAACATGTATATCCTTGCTCCTCTAGTCTATAAGGGGGTCCCACCTACTAGTATTTTATTATTATTATAATTAAATAATAGTGCTTTAGCAATCCGTTGCGGGTGGAATTCATCGTTGAAATTTTAATCGTCAACACCAGTTACAGTGCCTTCACTTGGTGGATCCCTATATTATGCCTCCTTAATAGATGATTTTTCCACAAAGACATGGATATATTTCATGAGGAAGAAATCACAGGTTTTCGAGATATTTAAGGAGTTTAAAGCTCTTGTGGAAAACCATACAAAGAAGAGAATTAAAGTGTTGAGAACTCACAATGGTGGTGAATTCTGTGGAAAGGAATTTGATCAATTATGTAAGTAGTGTGGAATAGCACACCAAAATACCACACCATATACCCCACATCAAAATGGAGTTGTCAAGAGAATGAACAGAACATTGATAGATAAGGTAAGGAGCATGCTCAGTGGTGATGGGCTCGCACAAGAATTATGGGCAGAAGCAGTCGAGACTGCAATATATCTGGTGAATATGTATCCTTCGTCGGTGCTAGTTGACATGAATCCAAATGAGGTATGGTCAGGTAATAAGCCTTCGGTGGCACATCTAAAAGTGTTTGGTTGTGATGCATTTGTGCATGTTCCCAAGGAAAAGAGGAGCAAGCTGGACAAGAAGGCATTCAAATGTATTTTCATCAAATACAAAGAAGGAATGAAAGGATATAAGCTCTAGGATCATGCATCAAGGAGAACAATGTACACTGGAGATGTGGTCTTCAAGGAAGTCAGAGGTAAATCTGAGCTTGAGAAAGTTGTTCATACCGAGAATAATCCCGATACGGTGTGGTTTGAACTGAGGAAAGAAGAAGATGATTTAGATGAGTCGACTGAATCTGAGAAAGAGGTGGAAGAATTGACTCTGGTGATAAGGAGGTCAAAAAGAGCAAGAAAAACAATTGAAAGGTATAGTCCACCTAAATTTTGTTCCGCATTCATGTTAACTGCCATCAATGATGAGCCCAAGTCGATCGGTGAGGCAGTCGACTTGACAGAGAGTAAACTCTAGAAGGACACCATGGTTGAAGAGATGGAATCCTTGTATAAGAATGAGACATGGGATTTAGTTAAGTTACCCAGTGGAAGAAAGCTCGTCGGTAGCAAGTGGGTGTTCAAAAGGAAGATGAATGTCGCAGGACCAGTCGAGAAGTTCAAAGCTCGACTGGTAGTGAAAGGATATTCCCAAGTTGAGGGAGTCGACTTCGGTGAGATTTTTTCGCATGTTGAAAAACTAACTTCCATTAGAGTATTGATGTCTTTGGCTGCAACATTCGATCTGGAGATAGAACAAATGGATGTGAAGACAACATTCCTACATGGGGACCTGGAAGAAGAAATCTACATGAAACAGCCTGAAGGATTTGTAGTAAAGGGCAAGAAAGAGTTGGTATGCAAACTCAAAAGATCCCTTTATGGTCTAAAGCAATTGCCAAGGATGTGGTACAAAAAGTTTGACACATACATCCTTAGTTTTGGATTTGTGAGAACCAAAATTGATCACTACATATATTCCAAGGAAGAAGGTGGGTGTTTCACATATGTAGCTTTGTATGTCGATGACATGTTGTTGATTGGAAACAACATGGATGCAACAAAGGAGGTGAAGAAGCAACTATCCTCCAAGTTCGACATGAAGGATCCGGTGCAACTAACTTCATTCTGGGAATGGAGATTAAGAGAGATTGAGCTGCAAAAAATCTCTGGTTGAATCAAATGAAGTATATTGAAACTGTTCTGAAACAATTCAACATGCAGGATTTCAAACTAGTGAAGGTGCCAATTCTAGTGGGAGCAAGGCTTACTGTTGAAGAGTGTCCAAAGACACAAGAAGTAATAGAGGACATGGCATGTATTCCCTATGCAAGTGTTGTTGGTAGTCTAATGTATGTGATGTTCTGCACTTACCAGACATTGCCCATGCAGTAGGAGTGTTGAGCAGCTACTTGTCGACACCTAGAAAGGAGAACTGGATAGTTGTCAAGATATTATTCAGTTATTTGTGTGGCACAAAGGACTATGCTATATGCTACCAAGGAAAACCTGGAGGTTTCAGTGGTAAATTAGATATACATGGCTTTATCGATGCCGACTGGACTGGAGATCTGGATCGATGGAGGTCGACCAACGGATATTTATTCAAGATGTTTGGTGGAGAAATAAGTTGGATGAGTAACCAATAGGAAGTCATAGCCTTGTCAACAACAAAAGTTGAATACATGGCAGCCACTCATGGAAGCAAAGAAGTAGTATGGCTTCAAAGGTTTTGTTCAAGAATTGGGTTTGAGATGAAAGCTATGAAGGTAAGTTGCGACAGTCAAAGTGCAATATTTCTGAAAAAGAACCCTACTTATTATTCAAAGACTAAGCACATTGATGTACAATACCATTTCATGAGAGATATGGTGGAAAGTAACAAGGTTCTACTAGAGAAAGTAGACACGTTGGAAAACATAGAAGACTCATTGACCAAGTCTGTGAGTTTTGTGAAGTTCTCTTGGTGCAAAGACGCAATGGGAATTGTTGCCCTAGGTCTGTGAGTGAAAGTTCAGGAATCTCTTGTTTCAGAAAAGAAGACAACAAGTGGGAGAATGTTGGGTTGTTATATTATTTGCAGTGAAATTCTAATCAAGGTAAATCAATTGACGGTCGAAGTGGATCGACATTAGGTCGAAGTTGAGGTAGATCGGTAGCAATTCGAAGGTCGAGGGAGTTGACTGGGTAAATTCGAAGTCGAAGATATCAACGACAATTCAACTGACAAGAGGTCGAAGTAAGGGCATGAGATGACCGACTAGAGACTGAATGAAGGTCGACTAGTAAACCAAACTTGGAGTCGACTGTAACAAAATACAAGATTTTTCGGAATTTGTAGCCAATAATATGCATAGATATGTAACCATTTTTGGCTGCAAATATTTAGGGGTTTTCCTATTATAAAGCCTATAAAGAGGCGTGTTGTAAGGTCGCAAAGGTTTTTGTTGTAAGGTGATCATAGAATGCACTTTTGCAAGTTAATGCATGTGTAAGTGTAGGTTGTTGGTCATGAATATGTAAGCCGAATTGGCTACAGGGTTGTTCTTGCATGTGCAAGAGGATATGACGTTGATTGTGTGTTAGGTGTGCACCAAGGTTAGACATGTAACCTTTTATTCTAATTGAATAAGACAACAAGAGAGCAGAACGCTCAAAGGAATGTTGGTTTTCTCGGTTAAGGGTTTCCACGGTAAAATATCGGTGTATTGTGTGATTGCTTATGTCATTTGCATTCTTGATTAAATTATTCTTTTCTTCTGCTAGGATTAGAGTGGAAGTGTCCTTCATTTCCTGACATAAAATTCATGGTTTCTCTGCTTGGAAAACTCTTAGGAACTTGAGGATATTAGTCTCACACATTTTCCCATCATGCCAAACTTTAACTCATTAGAAATCAGGTTTTTATCATTTAATTCAATTTTGATTTCTAAATGATATCTTTCATTCATTATGGGGAAGTAAATCCATCTAGGTCGTGATCTGATATTATTTGCACCTCACCAAAGTGTCTAAATTGTAATCATTCACACAATGTTTTCCTCTTGCCTCTCACGAGGTTGGAGATGATTATACAAATGTTTCATATTATTATCATTAAATAATCAAAGGAAACACATGTTGTGGGGTGAAATGTTAATAATTTTGAATTGAGTTTTTTAGGACAAAGGATTGGTAATGGACATGTATCTTTTGACCATGAATGGAATTATAGTTTTGTGGTTCCATTCAAATTAATTGATTATAATTGCAAGAACAAGACAATGTGTCTAGGGGATCCAAATCTCACAACAATCAATGACACTAAACTCTCATGTTGAAGAGAACATTCTAGGAAAGCACATAGTGCTCATATCTCAAGAAAAAGGTTGTGATATTGCACTAAATGGGTGATAGATGAATACATGATGACCGCATTAGCCTTTGCATAATTTTTATGCCAAGCCCATATAGTTTAATTCTTACATTAGCTTAGCATGTTTTGCTTAGGAGTAGTTTAATTTTGGTCTTTACTTTTCTCTTTATTCTAATTTCTAATAAGTTAGTCAATTAGAGGAATATATTTACCCAAACA
>JASDQU010684838.1:0-21814 GCA_032191745.1 Picea mariana | reverse complement strand
ACCCTAGATCTAGCTTTCAAACCCTAGATAGTGTGCCCTAGCCTTGAGATCTACTCTTATGCTTGGTGGTGGACACTTGGCATTGATCCAAGAGAGGTAGGTTTGCCTCTCCAAGTATAAATAGATCCCTCTCCTCACTCCCAACTCACCATTCTTTGAGCTAAAGTTATGCTACAAGATTTTCACCTCACCCACTCTTGCTCTTGCCATCTTAACTCAAGCTCATTTTTCTCTTGAGATCTTTGGAGCAATTAGTTGCTGCAAGGCTCTCATTTTTGGATTCAATAAAAAAACTTTGGAGGATTTTGGATCAATCTAGAGTAATCAGATTTGTCTATTGCACATGAGGTGATCTTGCTCCTTTGTATTTTGTGAGTTTTTGACTAGTTTCTTGAGCAAATTAGTTTGTTTGGGTAGATCATTCAACATTAGTGTTGTTGTAGGGTAGTTAGCATTGTGAAGTACTTCATCTTACTAATCTTCCCAATCATATTATGCTATTCTTGGACTCACATCTTGTTTAAGTGTGCAGATTTTCCTCAAAGGAGTTGGTTGGAAGAGACTTTAGAGGGGTTTCCAACTAAAGCCTTCATACACTCTTTGGTTTTAGTTTGGATCTAATATATTTCTTTTCATTCATATCATATTGATGTAGCTAACATGTCTTAGATAGGTCAAGAAAATCTACATTTTACTTGGAAATTTTTATGTGAAAATTTTCTGTGTAAAAACAGAAAATTTTCCTTAACATCTTTGTGTTTTAACTTTTGCAGCATTTCCAGCAAGCTTTTGCTTGCTGTTTTTTGCAGGTTCTTACCAGGGACAAGGGGAAACACTGCCAAAATTCTTTCTCAAGACATTCCCAAGAGCCTCCTTGGTTGGGTAATGAATCCCTCACCTTTCCTCTTGTAAATTTCATTGTTTTTCTTCCATTTCAGCATTTTTTTGTATTCATTCAAAGCTAACATACATTGCCTACACCTTGGGTGTGTGATTGGCCAAGCCAACCCCCCAATATCGTTGGGCTAGATTAGTTTTGTTTTTCAAGTTAAGTTTTTTTTATTTGTTTGGCCCCTCTTGTCTATAAGACAAAGTAGTGTGGCCACTTAATAATAATAATCTTGTTTTTTATTTACAACCCTCTTTGGCCAATAATGGTAGGCTTGCCTCCACCTTAGCCATTGTGAGTGGTTTTTCTAAATTTATAAGTTTTTGCTAAGTTAGTTGCCTACACCTTGGGAGAGTAATCCCCAAAATCGTGAGGCTAAAGGAAAATAATTTTTTATGATCTACATGCTATCATGGACTAAAATTATCTAGAGTAGTCATCACATCTAACACTTCATTTCTTTCATGTTATCTATTTTACATATGCTTATGCTCATCATGGTCTATGGTTTAATGCTTTAGAAGTTCTCTTAAGTGGTGCAAATTCATCTTTTTCTTAAGTCATTATGCCATTTCTATCTTTCAAGCATATGTGATCAATTGATGGTTTAGGATCTTAAGCTTTACGTTGCCAAGTATTTCATTTTAAGCATATATCTTTCAATGGGTTAATACACATGTGGATGAATGATTAAGATCTTAAAGTTTCATTCTTGTTATCATTCGACAAGCTGTTCTTGCCTTTTTCTTCTTGCAAAGTATTATGTCATGATGATAAATGGGATGCTATGTTAAATGTCTTTACTTTCTGAGCTTCACATTCATGTTATTTTGAGTTTATGGGCTGAATCTTCACATTAATAGCATTTCATTTTCAAGCAATTTCAGTTTCGGTTTTGGGCTAAAAACACAATTTTCGGACACCTAAAACACTTCAAACACACCTAAAGACTCACCCACGAGTCATAATAACATTTTAGACACTTAGGATAGCCTCATTCAGCCATCTCCACCATCTAAAACGGGTTTGAGGAAAACAACGGAAGGAAGTGGCGGGAGACCATCCCGTGACCCTCCAGGAGGGGGTCCTTTCCGGGAAGTACTCTTACTGTCAGGACTGACCATGGAAGGTAGGGTGGGTCTCGTTGCCTTACTATCTTGAACACCCGGCAGTCATTTGGCCAAGGGAGGAGGAAGCTTAAGGCTCCAAACATAGTTAGGGGGAGGGAAATAAAATTTACTTAACTTTTAAGAAACTTCCTAATCACCTAGTTGCATAGATAATCCATGTGTGTTGGGGGAACTTAGATGTATGTTTAGGAACACACCTATTGCAAGTACTTAATATCTTTAGATCTTTATTTGCAATCTCATGGTTTATCTCTCTAATTGTCTTAAATTTTTATGAGCACTTGAGTTAACACATTCATATATCTTTATTTATTTGCTCTTGTGGTGTGATTCAAGGAGGAGTTGAGTATCCCACTTGGGGAAGCTTCATCTTCTTGAATCTTGAGTGCTTTAGTGGTTGCCATTGAAAAGCAGTCCAATAGAGTAAATGCTATTGGGGCATGCTTGGCTTATGTGTTGATCTCATCTTGAATATCTCCTAAACTTTCATATCTTGTATCTTTGTATCCTTTGTACATTTGTAATATTTATCTTTCATTGTGTAAATATTTGCAATCTTTAGTTTGTGGGGTAGTTTCAACTTATTTTACTTGTAAACTTTTTGTAATTGAACACCCTCAAACTTAGTTGACCCCTTACCCAACCTTAGGCACTAGTCATAGTTGACTTAGGGAAAGGGTTGATTGTCATCTAGATAAACTTGCACTTTGCATTTGTTGCCTTAGCATCTTAGGCTAACTTTCCCAAAAGCCTTTTAACAAATTAAAACCAACTCCTAGAACATAAACGTTAAATCAAATCTAGTAACTAAGGTCTACCCCCCTTGGCTTCCCTAGGAGTAAGCCTAGAAGGAAGAGGTTCCAGTCAAAGTGACAGTGTGGACTGTGAACCTAGGCATTGTGCCTCCAAGGACACACTAAGTGAGTTGGACTTTGCTCACGTTTGCAAGTGTGTATTAGGACGGCAACATGATGCAAGTATATGTTCATTTGATTATATATCGTGGTGAATGATTATTTCATGTTTTATCAGTTTATGGTTAATGGTTTAAAGAATAAATAAACTCCTAGATTTTATTTTGTACTTAGCTTATTTCAAAGCCTTAGTATATTTGTTAGGGACTACCCCCCTTGGCTTCGCTAGGAGTTGGCCTAGACAAAGGAGTTGAGGATTAGGTGACAGCACCTTAACTCTCACTTGCCCCCAAGGACACACCGAGTGGATTGAAGATTTCTTCCACTTCTCTCAGGTGTGTATAAGTCGGCAACAGGGCCCAATAAAACCCCTCAATATCTCTTGAACTCTCTGTCACCCCTATCTGGCTACTCTGGTACGCATAACACTCTGTAATGTTATAATGTCCCAAAATGGGGACATTACATTCCATATCTGAAAACTAAAGTCAACACAAATAGAGAGGCTATTTGTTCCTTCTTTAACCCTTTGAAATGTGGCTTTAGCAATACTTAACTTTTCTGCTAGTTGTTTCTCCTCTTTTGCTTCTATCTAACTAGGCTTTTTGCTTATGAATTTTAGGATAGGCTTTTCTTAGTATAGGCACCTTGTCATTAGACTCATGTAATACTCAAAGCATTAAAATCAACAGCATTTGCATACTTTTGAATTTTAATAAACATTGTTATTGCACAGTTTGTAGACACAAGAAAGGCTAAGGAGTAGTAGGTCAAACTGGGGAAACAGGGACCTTCCCCACCCAATGTCACCACAATGGGGAGGTTCTTTCTATTTAGGGAGGCTAGGCCCAGGGTTGACATCCCCGATAAGCTGGGGTTTTGAAAGGGCAAAGGCTAATAGTACAAAGACAAAGTTCCCCTTCATAGATTACCGCCAATTAGATAGTCCCGGCTAAACAGCCAATAATAGAGTATAACCAAAGAAAAGAAAAACACCTGCTTGAGACAACACAACAAGGAAACTAATACGTGCAATCTTGGTTAGTACTTCATATCAATCAATGACTATCTGATATCCAATATAAGCAGTTCATAAAGTAAATATTGACGAAGTCAATGTTTGCAAAATGGCAATAATAAATATGTCACTTGTCAATAAATACAAAAATGACATGGCATCCAATACAATCAATCAATATCTAGTCTAACAAATGCATTAAGCTACCATTCAATTGCTTACAAAGTGAAACATTGCTGCATCAAGATGAAATAACCAAGGGTGACGTCAGCAGTCCAGGGTTAGTGTAGTTAGGGTTTCAATTCAAAAGAGTTTGAGAGTGTTTGGATCAAGGTCTTACTTCAACGTTGAGGTTGGAGATCAGTGCCTTAGGGTTAAATGGAGTCAAAAGAGTGAAGGATGCACAGGTTGAAGGAGACGAGATTTTAAAAGGACTGGAGGGAAAAGTTTCAAGGTGCTGCTAAAGCAAGGCCTCAAAGACAGAACCCTAGGGGAGAAAGGCTCACTTTGGTGTTACAAAAGCAAGGCCTCATACTCTCTCCTCCTTCCCGGTAAACGGCTAGCTCAGATGAAGCACAAAAACAAGACGAGAGAGCTTAAAGAGGGAGAGTGTTGCTGCGGCAAGGCTCTTTCTTCAAACCCTAAGGGAAAAACGGCCCTAGGTGTAGATAACCTAGGCCTAGGACATCTCCCTCTTTTGGATTCTAAAGGTACGACTAGCACAGAGGAAAGAAAAGCAAGGAGTGTAGCTATGGCTAGGCTCTCTTCTTCTCTTTCAATGGCTAAAGGTTTCTCTATCAGGGGACATGAGACAACGACCTACTTGTGTGTTTGTCCCCTAGGGTTTTGATTCAGCAATATTTATAAGCAATATGAAAGAAATTTAAACTACAACCATTCAATAAGAAGTTTTGCAGAAAAAACACTTACAATTCATGAAGAAATAACCATGCAAACCCTCGTTGTAACACCTTCCTTCAAGAGAAACACCATAAATGCCAAAAAATCTCTTCCTTCAACAAGTGTGCATCACTAGTTCAGCCCCAAACCCCAATAGGGCGCTAAAAATCAGACCTCACTATGAGTGAGTAATCATTGATGATAAAAATGAGAGTCAAAACCCTCGGGCCTTAATATATAGTGTATCAATGACCTAATTTTACTTTTTAGGTCATAAAAAGGCCGACAAGGCCATAATGTCAAAATCATACTGTTTTTACATTAAATGCTAAGTAAAAAGCCCTAATCAAGTAAAAATGAGACACCAAGGAGCAAAATGTTAGCCCCTCGGGGGCCTCTCCAACATGCCAAATGTGCCACTATTGCCCAATCTGCCTCCAAAAGCATCCACGAAGCTGGATGATGTCATGGTGAAGATGGAGACATCCCAAGCCTTCCAAGGCTGGCATTCCACTGAAAAGGGGTCATTCCCCCTAGGTCTAGTCCTCCCAGAGTGCCTCTGATGGAATGTCCTCTTCCTCTTCAGTGCAAAAACCCTGATCTATCTCTACCCTGTCTTTACCCCCTAATGGGGTCTCAGCATCCATCTGGTGGACTCTTCAGCCCCATGGAGGTCCGAACTGGTCATCTCCCCATGTGTACCAGTCCAAATGGTACATGTCCGTCGGGCATGGTCCTACACATCAAAAGCTACGCCCTCCATGGGCTCATCAGTCACCAGGATCATAGCAATGTTAATCACATCTCATCATCAATATTATTAAACATACGCATAAAAACCCCAATACATCAGTCAATAGCTCAAAGACATTACAAAAACCTACAATACAAGATTGGAGAAAAAGACAAGACGTCCTATTGGGCTAGTGTCCACAAGAAAAGGAAAGTTTCCAAGAAGATTTCATCCAAGCCATGTAAGTGAGGTGATGTGGCTAGGGGATGTCCAGACATGTGGGTGCAGTGAGGGCCAAGGATGCATAATGTTATCTGTGGGTGCCTTTGTAGAAGGCGGGCCGTACCTGTCATGGATGCATTTTTTCCAAGCCCGTTCTTTCCTTTATTCATTTTCTTGCTTTATTCTTTTATTTACTTTTTCTTCTTCTTTTTTCTTTTATTCAAGGACTAACCAGAGGACACTGCCTTGGCATGGTGACCAGAGCTGACAATGTTACCCACAAGTACTTTCACAGAGATGAGAAGGCTAGCTCGTGCTGAGACCCCCTTTCCCTTGGCCATGCAACCAAAGGTCACTACCCTAGCGTGGTAACCAGATGGTCGCAATGTCATACTGTTAGGTACCCATGAACCTAATAGGCTGGCTCGTCATGAGACCCCCTATCCTCTGACTAGGTCTTGTTTGTTATTTTTCGTGTCCCTCTTGTTTCTAGCTAAGAGGCCTTTTATTTCCTTCTCGGGGATCCCTGGGCGAAGCATCTCGAGGTTTCATTTCTAGGCGTTTGTCTTTTACCAGCTGCTTTTACCTTATGGGCCTTTAGCCCCTTCTTCCCACGAGATAAGGTGCAATCCTACAAACAAGTCAACCCAATGCCCGAACAAGGGGAATGGGATAGATGAGCGGGTGATAAGATGAAACAGTGGTGCTATGATGGGAGCGGACGATGGCTTTTCAGAAATCCCCCCAGTGGCAAACCAAGACCTATGGGCACAGGCTTGCTAGAGCACCCTGTCAATTCCCCCAATCATGGTCAAGTGGGCAAATGTAAGATCCAAGCAGTTGTTAGAGATAAAAGGAATCAGATGCATATATTTAAAGGTTTTAATGATCAAAAGTGACACATACCATGATACCTGGACCAATCACCTCATGGAGAAAGAACCTCTTATGATACAAGACCAAGCCGATGGTGATGGATGTTGCTGCTACTGACAAGACAAATCTGATGGAAGAAGAAAAGGATGGGCCCTCCAGGGCCATGCTCAAGTCAATCCTGCTCTCGGTACTCCATGTCTAGGACCTGTGGGCCTCGAGACATGATCTCCTAGTTATCCCTAAAAGCGGGGATAACAAACATAATATCATTTTATTTCGTATTGCATAATCAAAATGAGGTAGTGAGCTGTGAGAGTCATACCTGATATATTCAAAGGCAACTAACTTACAATCCTTTGAACTGACTTACAATCCGGGTGAACGTAGAACCATTGAGCTCCAACCTCTTGCAAACGAGTGTGGGGGACAATTCTCCTCCCAACCCATCTCTCAGTCAATGCAGCTAAGAGCCCCCGAGCCCTCAATCAACTACTTATGCCAGCTTCTATTCCTTCCATATCAAGATTGCCCAAGCAAAAGATATCTCACTACCTTCTCCACATTCATTAAATAGTTATTCTTCATATCCATCCATACAAAAGGCTCCATGCATAGGCTCCACTTGTCATCAAGCAATTAACTGTTAATCATGCAACTTTAACCTTCTCTTTATTTAGCTTTTCCCTTAATTCGATTTTAGTAATTTCTCTCAGTTTTTATATTTTTTTCCTTTATAATAACTTAGTCATTTTATTATGATTACTATTATTATTATCATTGTTATTATCAATTATTACTATCATTATTATTATCATTATTAATACTTATTATTATTTTAGGACCACTTATTTTTTTCCTCATCAAGTAGATGATTAAGTCAAAATATGGGGCATTACAACTCGAGTGCTCGGCAGGGAACAAATACAAAGGGAGAGTAGAAGCTTCAATGTAAAACTCATCCACTTCGCTCACCATACCCTCGTGTGAGACAACAAGCTAGATATGTTGCCTAGACAAACGGGTATAAGCAGTTCCCATAGCCAAGTTCCTACCATCTAACTCCTGAACCATCTCCAAGATCATACTCTTTACATTGGTCAAGGGCAGCACAGATAAATCCAATTCTGCTCTCAAAAGCAAAACAAAGGGCTCTATTACCTCCCAACTTGTACTTGATGATAAAAGCGCTAATCCACAAGGTACAACCCAAGAGGGAACTACTAGGACAGTCACCACTGTCACCTAAGTAACCTATCCTCTTCATATTAGGCTAGCCCTCCTCCGGCTAAAGGGGGATATCCCTAGTAGGATTACTAAAGCTAAGAAATGAGGCACAAGGTGATATGAAAGTAGCTTTAGTTAAACGATAATTTTATATTTTAGGAAATAAAAAGGTGACAAAAGAAAATAGAGGTTAGTGCCAATCCAACAAGGGCAATGGAGTCAAGGGGGTATCTAAGAGGGCTTATTTTCTTATGTGTTAGCAATGGAAGTAAGGCTATAAAAGACTCAATGTCCTCCACTCTACGCTTGCTGGAATTTAATGCAGAAATTCTGCATGGAAGAGGTCCAAAGGATCCACTTTCAACTAGGCAACTCAACTTTACCCTAGAATCTAAAGTTAATGAGCTTGCTAGAACTCTTAGAGGATATATAAAGCAAACTATTACACATCAAAGACTTAGATAACAAAGGAGAAAAGAGGTGCTAGCACACGTGCAAAACTCCTTCCAAACCATACATTTTACCCTTCAATGGATCAAGTTGCTAGTCTTTCCTATGTAGAAGAAACTGTTATCAACCAATCTAGCATTTGTGCAAAGCCTTCACAAGATGCAAGACAAGTGTAACAGATGGAAGTATTTGCCACTATCACCTAACTAATTACTTCCCTCATTTTAGTGAAGGATTGAAATCCAACACAAGGGAGGCTTCCCTAGCAACCTCAAAGGATCCTATAGCAAGTCAAGGCAAGTCTACAGCCCCTTATCTTGGTTACGTGGTTGTACCACCAGCTAGATCAATGTTCAAGGTGAGGTCAAGGTAGTTTAAGCAAGGCAAATTCAGTGTGTGTGTAGGGTGTTTCTAAGACAATAAAGATATCTACCACAACAAATGAACAAAGTAAATGGCCCGAAACACTAGCTATCAAAAGAGAAGAAATGGTTGTAATAGAACTTGTAATAAAAGATGATTCACTTCAGCAATGACAAGTTTATGACAGCAGAAACAAAACAGTCCCAAATGAGTAAGGATGCAATGGGAAAAGATGCTTAATGTGAGCCTAAAGACTAACAAATGATTGAGGAAATGAAATAGCATGAAACTACTTTATATAAATGCAAAATGACAAGCCCTAATGGCTGAAAAATGCAATAATGCAGCAATTAATGATGTTAGAGATGATCCTAGGTTAGAAATGAAAGAAAACCCTAGACGTTAGGCTTGTTAATGACTAGAAATGGAAATGCAATGCAATTAAACCCAAATTAATACCAGATGTCCAAGAGAGAGAGAGAGGATTAGGGTTCTAAGATCACTTGCAAAAGAGAAAGGACTAGTGCCGTTTTAGTTCCTTGGGCATATGGGGTCAATAAATGCAACTTCAATGGAGGATAAAACCAAGAGAAAACTTAGGAATCAAACCCTAGGGGAGTACACTCACAAGCCCTGGGTCTAAATCCTTTAGGAAAACAAATTAGGAGAGTACACTCACAAGCCCTAAATGTCAGCATGTGTCTTCTAAGGATTCTAACAAGAGATCAAGGTGGAAATTAGGTAAAAACCCTAGAGGAGTCCAATCACAAGCTCTAGAATTTAACCAATAAGGGTAATAAGGGAGTCCAATCACAAGCCCTAAAATTGACCTTATATGCTTCAACAAACTCAGGATGAATAAAAACAAGGGAAGAGAGCTCAATTGCAAGCCTTCCTAGGGTTCTAAAACAAAATTTATCCAAGGAGAACAAGACAACATGCAAATTATCACCACTTTGATAAAGCATTTACTTAAAACACCAAAAATAAACCATCAAACACTTAGAAAGAACACTTACGAGCCAAGTGGTTGAGCATGAAGAAACTCTAGCATGTAATCATCCAAAAAAAATATGAAGAAACATCCACAAGATCACTCTCCAAAAGGTGCACATAAGTACTCCATGATGAGAAAGAAAGATAAGAGACACGTATAGAAGTGTTTCACCACAAGTGAGATATGATTTACAAGTGAGGAAGCGCTAGCCTATATATATGAGGAAACACTAACGCTTTACCTCTCTAGAAGTCCCTAAAATCATAATATCCATGATACAAGGTGGATAGGTCTGAAGCCGACCCCAAAAATAGCCTCCAACATAAGAAAATAATGCTAAAACATCAAAACATCTCCCTAAAGGCCACACATGTAGGTGTGAGAGTCTCCAAGAAGGGTGACGTCATCCTCCAAAGGAGTGTAAGAGCCTTCAAAGGCCACGTCTCTCCTCGAAAGGTGCAAAGCATCATGAAGGGTCACATCTCCTCATCCAAAAGTCACGTCTCATCATCATCAACCGCCAACTCATCATTGTGAATGCTAGGTCAGCCTAGTGCAAAGACATATCAAACCAAGCATGATGTCATCATCAAGATGAGAAACGCCCTAGGTGAAAGTTCCAACGTCCGAAAAGGGCTGCACCATCCCTCTAAAGGGGTGTACAATTCTCAGCAAGTGCAACATCATCCATCAAAAACCCTAATGTCCTCAGGGGTACAACGCACAAGGTTGGGGGCTTCCTTCTCTCTCAATGGCACATCAAGCTATATCTACAATGCCCAAGCCCATCAATGCAACATCTAAGGTCCGGGAGTTGTTGGAAGATGTCTCAAGGCATGCCAAGTCATCAAAGGTCCCAATGCTCAACATCAAAGGTGCAACGTCCTAGGTACAAGCATCAGAACATCCCTCTAGGGGTGCATCATCAAAGCAAGGTTCATAGAATCAAATAAGACCAACCATTACAAGATGCAAGAGTCATTAGAAGCATACAAACTTAGTAAGCCACATAAGCAATTCACATTAGGTATCTTCAAACTTCACACTAGCTCAAGACTTTATGCAATTTTCCAATGGGAGGACCATCATAAGACCCTATTAGGTGTGTTAGTACCTAAGTAGAGGAGTAGTTCTCGAGAAACCCATCAAAGTATAAGTATAAGTGAATGATGCGACATGGGGTGTACTTCATGGTCATGGTGTCATTGACATGCAAGGGCACATGTGGGTTCATCTCCATGAGCGCCTTTGTAAAGGGAGCGCTTGGTGCTTGAGTTACCCTTTCCTCGACAATGTGTGTATTCCAAACACCTTCTTGCCTTTTGATATTATTGTATTGCTTTGCAAGTCCCATTTTCAGGGTCATGCATTTATTTTTACTGGGATTAAGTCCTTTTAATTTGATATGCATTCAGTACATCAGGACTAGGGGCGATCACCTCATAGCGAGGGGGTAGAGCTCAAGCTGACTTTAGCTTTTGATTTGTCATTTGTCATCCCATTATTTCTTTTTTCTTTCATATCATGCTATTTTTTAATTCTTTCAACCAATTACATCAACCTCAGCATTCTAGCCTTTCTTCTCATAGGAGGATGAAGGCACGGACCTTTTTGGGATAGATGTAACAGCCATTTCCAGAAGATAAGACATTGGAAGGAATCAAGATGAAAAATGTTAAGTATGAAAGGGAATGGCACGCTACCCCTATCAAGGCCTCCCAGTAGTACCCCTTTTTCCCTAAAAGTGACAACACTAGACTAGGACACATAGCATGGCCACTAAGGTGAAACAAGGAAAAAAGCATAACTTCCAAGCATCATAATCCATTATCTGCCTTCCACCCATGATCCTCACCTAAATGCCTAATGCATTAAATATAACACTTTGTAGGAAACAATGACTAATGTACCTCATGTGTGTTGAACCACCATTATCGGATGAACTTGCTAATCAAATCAATGAGCTAAGCAATGATGAGGGAGAGGCATCTAGGGGGCTATTGTCTATGGAGAATGTTGATCATCATCATCGAGATCATTGTCTGCAAATGTGGACCATGAGACATGATCTCCTCTAGTTACCCCTAGGTGAGAGGGGGTAACAAAAACTACAACACTTCAAGCTTTAAGCACCAAAATATGGATGAACTCAACAAAGAAAGAGCCCATATACATCACATATGCTCCAAGAAAGATGTGTCCAATAAGCTCCAAGGAGGGGAAGCTCCAAAAGTCCAACCATACAAAATGAGAGAGAGTAAACCCTTATATAGGTTTCAACTCAACTCTTCTCAACAAAAAAATAATAATTGTTCTCCTAAATCCACTAATCTCTCCAAGGAATAAAATAAAATCACCTCTTCAACAACTTCGTTACTAAAAGTAGCAATGATTTGTTGAGATCCACTTTCTTCTCCAAGAAAAATCAATAAAATATGCTAGGATAATAATACAATAAAGCTCTCATGTAACCAACTCCATGAGACAAGTCAACAATAATCAAATAAAGGAGTTAGTTATGCAACAACCTCCACAAAGTTCTCCAAGGTGAAATGTCCCATCAATAGTGCATAAAAATATGTGCCATGTGGGCTCAAGAGCTAGGGCATTCCATACCATGGGCATATATCAATAATGATCTCCCAAAATAGCCAAAGCTCTCTAGAAATAAAAGTGGGGCACTCCTCAAACGTGTGGTCAAAATGCAGCTAGATTTTTCTAGTGGCAGATTGTGAAAACACCATAACTACATCATTTTTTGTCAGAATTTCTATTATGACCACATTTTGGAAATCTCGTGGCCACTCTAGAGTCTACATATAATGGTAATGATATGGAGGAAATCTGGGCACCCCTTCAAAAGATAACTACTCCTAAAGCTAGGTTTCCCTCGAAATATGCAATGAGGCCCTAGATCAAGGGTTTGAAACCTAACTAGATCTTTTCCAAGGTGGATGTGTAGCACTCCAAGGCAAAACGTCCAAGTAAAACCCTTAAAAGATGAACCAATAGATCTCCAAAGTGAGACGCCCTCCTCAAAGTGTGCCAAAACCAAGTAGAGCACCTCATAATGTGGCATGTCTGACCCCTTCAATGAGTAGTAAAGGTGGGGCACTCCTCAAATGTGTGGTCAAAATGCGGCAAGAATTTTCTGGCGGCAGATTTTGTGAACACCATAACTGCATCAATTTTTGTTGGAATTTCTATTATGATCACATTTTGGAAATCTCGTTGCCACTCTACACATAGTGGCAATAATTTGGCGGAAATTTGGGTGCTCTGTCAAAAGATAATAGCTCCTGAAGCTAGGTCGCCCTCAAAATATACAATGAGACCCTATATCTAGGGTTTGGAACCTCCTAGATCTTCTCCAAGGTGGATGTTGTTGAAATATTGTAACTTCGAAGAATATTCTACCTAAGAGGGAGTGTTGAATAATATTTTTATATTATATTTATTAATTAGGCCCTATTGTGCCTTTGTAAAAGTCAGCCCTTTTGTGCCTTGACAATTAAATGTAAATTAAAAGGGTAAAGTGATAGGTTGGCCCAGACCTAATTAAGGGAGGCCAGACTACTACTTATAAAGGAGGCTAGCACGTCATTTGCACACTCACTCATGTGCTCTGCAACAAGAGGAAAAAGTGCGCAAGTCTGGGAGAAGTAGCTGCTGCAACTGGGGGTGACGTCAAGGAGGGTTTTGGTCTATCTCTTGGTTAAGTGATGCGCTACTCTTTCCTAGTGAAGGATTAGAGGAGGATCTTATGCTTTGTTTTTGGTCTATCTATATTGAGGAAGTTTTTGTTGAGTTTTTTGTTAATGTTTATGCCATTATTATAATTCTTTGCATTTCAATAGATAACAACAACATAAGAACAAGATCACTGAGAAATACACATTCACAAGAGACACAGCATTTATCCTGGGAAACCCTCTAGGGGAAGAAAACCCAACAAAACTTCCTTATTATAAATTGCCAATATAATGCCAAGAGATAACTCAAACCAATACAGAAAGTCCTCTCCAAAAGATGTGCCACTCTTCTCCCTCTCTCCTTTGCCGGTAACAGATCAGAACTTATCTCTCAAACTGAGCAAGTGAGTTATGTCCAAATGAGGCGCTAGCCTCCTTTATTTATACAAGTTCTGGCACCTGTGAAGTGTCTCTTCACTGGCAAGGCCGACTTCTTACTCTAGGTGGGTAAAACCACCTTTATTATATTTCTGGGTCTCAATACTAACAGCTGGGGCCGACTTCTTATTCTGCCTATTACAATTGTCTGTTGACCAATCCGCAAAAGGGGATTTGGTCCTAATACAATAACCGACATGATCAATCCACAATGGAGATTGATCCTATGAATAATATATCAATAATAATAAGAATACTCTTTGCAGTTACATTATTTCAACACTCCCCCTTAACAAGAAGGGTATTCTTCAACAACATCAGGCGAGAGAGGTCTGCATCATCAGTGGCATCAGGAGGACAGTATCATCAATATCATCTTGGAACATTGGCTGGCATATCTAAAAGTCATCGAAAGTTTTCTTCATCAGCAGCATCAGCATTCTCAAAAGAATGCCATCATCATCTGCATCAATATGTATCAGTATATAAAATGATACATCATCATCATCACAGCACAAGGCTGGCCCATCACAGTACTAGACTAGCTCTATGTCACAGTTGTTAAGCTGGTAGCTCAGTGCAAGTCACATCTTTCTTTACGTCTAACAACTAGGTCAGAAGCAAGGTATACATCATCTTGCTTTACATCTAACAACTAGGTCAAAAGCAAGGTATAAATCATCTTGCTTTACGTCTAACAACTGGGTCAGAAGCAAGGAATCATCTTGCTTTACGTCTAACAACTGGTTCAGAAGCAAGGAACACATCAACTTGCTTTACGTCTAACAACTAGGTCAGAAGCAAGGAACACATCAACTTGCTTTACGTCTAACAACTAGGTCAGAAGCAAGGAATCATCTTGCTTTATGTCTAACAGCGAAGTTAGAAGCAAGGAACACAGACATCGTCATGCTTTACGTCTAACAGCTAGGTCAGAAGCAATGACTCATCTTGCTTTACGTCTAACAGCGAGGTCAGAAGCAAGGAACACACACATCATCATGCTTTACATCTAACAGCTAGGTCAGAAGCAATGACTCATCTTGCTTTACGTCTAACAGCGAGGTCAAAAGCAAGGAACACACACATCGTCATGCTTTACGTCTAATAGCGAGGTCAGAAGCAATGACTCATCTTGCTTTACATCTAACAGCGAGGTCAAAAGCAAGGAACACACACATCGTCATGCTTTACGTCTAACAGCAAGGTCAGAAGCAATGACTCATCTTGCTTTACGTCTAACAGCGAGGTCAGAAGCAAGGAACACACACATCGTCATGCTTTACGTCTCACAGCGAGGTCAGAAGCAATGACTCATCTTGCTTTATGTCTAACAGCGAGGTCGGAAGCAAGGAACATATATACTCCCCCTTTCAGGGAGTGTCCTTTCAGACTATACCAAGCTTATCTCGAAAGTGTTCAAACTTTACACAAGATAGAGGTTTGGTCAACACATCAGCAACCTGTTCATCCGTGCTAACATATAGGAGCTTCAAGGCTCCTCTCTGCACCATATCACAGATGTAATGATAGCGAATCTCTATGTGCTTCGACCTGTCATGAATACAGGATTCTCTGTCATCTTTATGCAGCTTTGGTTGTCACATAGGATCGTGGTTGCTTCCATCTCTAAGTCAAATAGACCGGTCAACAACTTTCGAAGCCATATAGCTTCGCAGCTAGCAGAACATGTGGCAATGTACTCTGCTTTCGCTATGCTGAGAGCAATACTGGATCGCTTCCTACTCTGCCACAAGATCATGGCTGATCCCAAACTAAAACAACATCCGGAAGTGCTTTTCTGTCAGCAACGCTTCCTGCCCAATCTGAATCAATGTATCCACTCAATGTGAAATTATGATCTCCGTCATAATTGAGACCACAATCTAATGTACCTTTAAGGTACCTCATCACATGTTTTGCAGCCACTAGGTGAACACGTCTGGGCTCTACCAGAAACTGACTCAAGGTGTTCACGGCAAAACAAATGTTTGGTTTGGTGTTCGTCAGGTACATCAACGATCCAATAATCTGTCTGTACAGTGTGGCATCAATCAAATCTGACGAAGTATCAACCAGCAGCTTCAGCTTCGCTTCCATGGGTGTATTCATGGGCTTGCATTTCAGCATGTCGAATCTCTTTAAGATCTCGACCGTGTACTTCCCTTGGTTAAGGAAGATCCTCTCAGGACTCTGCCATACCTCAAGACCTAGGAAATAGTGCATTAGGCCGAGGTCTTTCATCTCAAATTCTGAAGCGAGTCTCTTCTTACATTCGGTGATGAGCTTTTCTTCTCCAGTTAAGAATAATTCATCCACATATAGCAGTAAGATTACTGGCTCATTGTTCATAATTTTGAAGTAGAGATTTGAGTCTGCTTTACTCTTAGTAAAGCCTAAGCTCGTCAAGAAACTGTCTATACGGCCATACCAAGCTCTAGGAGCTTGCTTCAATCCGTATAAGGCTTTCTGCAGACATGAGACCTCTTGTCTTCAACCTCAAATCCTTGAGGTTGCTCTGTATACACTTCCTCTTCGATGACACCATTTAAGAAAGTTGTCTTCACGTCCATCTGGTGCAGCTTCCACTTCATCTTAGCTGCAAGAGCTATGATGGTCATGATCGAAGTGTATCTAGCCACAGGAGCGAATGTCTCTTCATAGTCAATGCCTTCCTTCTGGGAAAATCCACGAGCGACAAATCTTGCTTTATACTTCTCAATAATTCCATCAACAGCATGTTTTATTTTGAAGAGCCATCTGTAGGTTACCACATCTTATTCTTCGGTCTGGGAACTATTTCCCATACTTCGTTCTTCATTATGGATTGGTATTCCTCTGTCTTGGCATCTACCCATTCTTTTCTCTGAATGGCTTCTTCAAAGCAGGTAGGCTCCTCTTCTAGGAGATCACACATCAAAGCCATATAACTGGAGAATGGCTTTGGTCTTTTCACCTGTCTTGTAGTTCCTTCGGGAACACCGAACTTCTCTCCATCTTGAATAAGCTCTCTAGCCCAAGCTGGCATTCTTTTATGGAGGATCGTCATCTGAGGAGGTTCTTGCACTTCTACTATATCATGGTCTTCTAGAAGTTCCTCATCAGGGGAAGTTACGACTTCCCTCAATGGTTCTACAGCTCTAGGAACCTCCCTCATTGCAGTATTGGGGATTACGGGTTCCTCTTCACATACCTCTTCAAGCTGGAATATTTTAGATTTCTTGAGTACTGCATCTTCATCAAAGGTCACATCCCTGCTGATCTCAATGTAATGTTGACCCGGTATATAGATTCTGAAGGCCTTGGAGACCTCATGGAATCCCACAAATATTCCCTTCTTTCCTGAGGGGTCCAGCTTGTGTCTCTTTTCTTTAGGTATATAAATAAACACTAGACAGCCAAATATTTTTGAGATGGCTTACCACTGGCTTCTTTCCGATAAACATCTCTTTCGGTGTCTTGAGCCCAAGTGCGCTATGGGATAATCAGTTCTGCACATAAACAGTTGCTATTGTTGCTTCTGCCCATAAGCACATAGGAAGATCTTGATCTTCACAGCTTCCAGCATGATTCTGTTCTTTCGTTCAGCTACACCGTTCTGTTGTGGATTATAGGGAGTATTGAGTTCCCTCTTGATTCCCACATCTTTGCAGAAGTTCACAAATTCTTTTGAGGTGTATTCTCCTCCATTATCTGACCCATTAATGGAGGGCGATGGCATTGGGCCATATACATCTGAATGAATGAGTTCTAGGCCTCCTTCTGCCTTGCTGTCCCTCTTCGGAAACGGGTTCTTGATGTTCTTCCCTTGTGCACATCCATAGCATACGCCTTCATGGTCACCTTTGAGTTCTGGTAAACTTGTGACCGCTTTGCATATGTATGATAGCACCTTGTAGTTGAAGTGAGCTAATCTTCTATGCCAAGATTCTTCAATGGTGTGGGTCATGGCAGCTTCTGAGTGACCCTTTAGCTTATGCAAGCTACCTTCTTCTCTTCCAATGATGATTGCTTCATTTATGGTCTCTTCTTTATCACGTTGCCTCTGCAACCTTCACCATAGCTTCCTCAGGGTTATTACATGTGACCTGGAGCAAGGTCAACAAAACAACAAGCAAGAATAATATCCCTCTGATAATATAAAGCAATAGCACGAACAATCATCCCAGTAGCTCCTTTAGAACTATCACTTATAATTTATCTGAAGCAAAGATTAAAGGTAAGGAATACAATACAAAATGAGGTCAACACTCTTATAGTGTTGTGACCAAGCATTCTTCCATGACAACCTAAAACTAACACACAAGGTTTCTCCTAGAGGAGATGTTAGTTGTATCAGGCAAAGCATATACCTCTATATACTCACATGCTATCAAGTATATTACTTTACAAGGACTGCTATCTCAACTATAGTCATCAATTTGCCATGTGTACCTTTGAATCTTATCAACTTGATTTAATCAAACCTGGAGCCTTGTCCTCAAGAATGAGTGCTTGCTTCTCTTCCAGGTCTCCTTCACTCAAGTGACAAGTGCTTTCTTCAACCTGTCTTATGTACTGAGACAATACGCTATCTTGACAAAAGGTTAGGTTAGAGGATAAGCTCTATGATCAACTTTTAATCCTTCTAATAATTTGATCATGGCTTCAACATGCAACACTGATCAAGATAATGTCATGACAAATAAATGCATATTAGAGTAATCACACCTGGGTTGCAACATTCCTCTGAATGTGTTGGATCTTGAGATCCTTCTAGATCTATGGCAAGAGATCCCTTCTCCTGCAAATACTCTTTAGGGTTTAACCATTAAACATATGTGAGTACATACCTCTAATGACATTTGCAGGTAGTGGCTCCATCTGGTAGCAGCGGTAATCATTACCAACTCTTAAGAAAACCTCAATGGTGATTGCAACTAGTCTTACGGCTGCAACTGCAACTGCAAATGCAATTGGTTCTGAAACTGCAACTGCAACTTAGGGTTTTATGAGAAAACCCTAATTTTTCAAACTTCAAATTTTGAAATTCTGATCCAGGGAATAGATGCGCTGGGCTGAGGCGAGTATGCTAGTGAAGTCGGAATTTTGAAAATCCAACTTTTACCCCCTCAAACTTGATCTGCGGATTTCTGGACTGGTGCTTCTGGTTTTTCTGGTACTTCTGGTACTTCTAGTACTCTAGTTTTCTGGTTTTTTGGTACTTTGTGAAACTAGGGTTTCACTTTTCGGGAGATCTAGCCACTGAAAAGGTGCGTTGAAGGTGCCAAAATGATCCTTGGGGGAGGGCGCAGCTTTCTAGGTAGTTTTGGAGCTGAAAAGATTCACTTTTGAAAAACCTTAATTTTTGGGTACGGTGACAGTGACGTTTTTCTTCTTGCGAAATATGCTTCCTTCAGGGTGGCTCTGATACCATGTTAATGTTTATGCCATTATTATAGTTCTTTGCATTTCAATAGATAACAACAACATAAGAACAAGATCACTGAGAAATACACATTCACAAGAGACACAGCGTTCATCCTGGGAAACCCTCTAGGGGAAGAAAACCCAGCAAAACATCCTTATTATAAATTGCCAATACAATGCCAAGAGATAACTCAAACCAATACAAAAAGTCCTCTCCAAAAGATGCGCCACTCTTCTCCCTCTCTCCTTTGCCGGTAACAAATCAGAACTTGTCTCTCAAACTGAGCAAGTGAGTTATGTCCAAATGAGGTGCTAGCCTCCTTTATCTATACAAGTTTTGGCATGTGTGAAGTGTCTCTTCACTGGCAGGGCCGACTTCTTACTCTGGGTGGGTAAACCCACCTTTATTATATTTCTGGGTCTCAATAATAACTGCTGGGGCCGACTTCTTATTCTGCCTATTACAATTGTCTGTTAACCAATCCGCAAAAGGGGATTTGGTCCTAATACAATAACCGACATGATCAATCCACAATGGGGATTGATCCTATGAACAATATATCAATAATAATAAGAATACTCTTTGTAGTTACATTATTTCAACATTTTCTTCCCCATAAGGATTTCCCAGGATAATCTATGTGTCTATTGTTTTTGTGATTACCTCTCTTTCAGTGATCTTATTTATATAGCTAATGTGCTAAATGACTGTAATAATAAAGAAGAACCATAATTGCTAGTTGTTTAAGTAAAACATCAACATGGTATCAGAGTTGGCCTGAAAGAGACCAACTCACAGTTTATAAGAAGTGGCTAGCCTCAGCACACCCTCTCCAAAATCCAGTTTTCAGTGTTGCAGTTCCTGCAGAATTAGGGTTTCTGCATAAACCCTAAGTGTGATGTTTTCCATGTTTAAGGACGTTTGAGGAAGTAACCACATCTAGGAGCTCGCCTTAGGAGGACGCATCTAGTCCCTGGATCAGAATTTTGAAATATGAAGTTTGAAAAATTAGGGTTTCCTCATAAAACCCTAAGTTGCAGTTGCAGTTGTAGTATCAGTTGTAGTATCAGTTGCAGTATAAATTGTAGTTGCAGTGCCAGTTCCTTTATGCCAGTTGCAACACCAGTTGCAGTGCCAATATCAATTGCAGTGCCAGTTCCTTCATGCCAGTTCTTTCGTGCCAGTTGCAGTGCCAGTATCAGTTGCAGTTGCAGTGCCAGTATTAGTTGCCATTGCAGTGCCAGTTCCTTCATGCCATGTAATGTTACCAAGCCAATTTTTCGCTTGGGAACACTAGCTAACCGCTGAACTAACTGTTTGACTATTTATTTTTGCAGGTTGGCCACTGATATTTCAGCCTTAGGGTTATATTCAATTATTCAACACAATTTATCAAGATAGATGCAATACAATACAAGATCTCATCAATACACAAGATATGGAACCACAAAGCATAGATCTGACCTTTTTATTATGAAATAGCAAGAACCTGATACAATATATGAGCAGATCTGGAATAACATCAGATGGCTCCAAGATAGAAGATATGAGCTGCTACAAAATGCTCCCGATAATACAAAATAAGCCTCCAAAGGCTGAATATGAGATGAAGACCCCAAATACAAAAGCAAGGGTATGTCCAACCCCCCTAGGTTGTTGGCACGCTCTGCTAGATGGGTAAGAGGACCCAAGTTTCAGCCCAGCTGATAGATAGGGACAAGGAAAACCCCTCCCGAAAATATGAAGCTCAAATACCAAGTCTCTCTCCTTCAATTTGTTGAAACCCTAATCAGATATGCACCCTCCTGGAACCCTAAAGTGCCCAATAATTCGACCTGGTTGAAGGAAGCCTCCAAAACTTCTGAAACTCTCTAGAAGAAGTTTCAAGATCAAATCTGAGGTAGAACTCCCTAGATCTGAGAATCTCTGAATCACCAAGATGACCTCCTTCCTTCAAAGCCGTCCCAACCTGTAGATAATACTCTGGTCGTATTAACTCCTCAAGAAAGCCTCCAAATTGATTAGCCAGGTCCTGTTATCCCCGATGTCTAGGGATAACTAGGAGATCATGTCTCGAGGCCCACATGGTCCTAGACATGGAGTACCGAGAGCAGGAGCGACCTGAGCATGGTCCTGGAGGACCCATCTTCTTCTTCTCAGCCAGCTTTGTCCTGTCAGCAGTACCAGCCTCCATCACTACCGGCCTGGGTTTGCATCAAAGAGGGCTCTTGCTCCATGAGGTAATAGGTCCGAGGTATCATGGTATGTGTCATATTTGATCATTATAACCCTCTTATGTATGCATTAGATCTCTTTCATTTCAGATAACTGCTTGGACCTTACACTAATCTACTTGACCATTGTTGGGGTGATTGATTGGGTCGCTTAGCAAGTTGGTATTCATGGGTTTTGGTTAGCCACCAAAGGGGGTTTGAAGAACCATTGTCCGCTCCCCTCATATTATCACCTTTTCATCTTAAAACCCCGCTCATCCATCCCATTCCCCTAGTCTGGCCATTAGGATGACCATCCAGGGTACATCTTGTCTTGTGGGAAGA
>JASDQU010684837.1:17134-60333 GCA_032191745.1 Picea mariana | reverse complement strand
TCTGCAGGTGAGAAAAGGGAGAGGAGAATCTGCATGACAGGAGAAGAAGCTGAGAATGGATTGTAGAGGATAGTGAAGCAAAGCAGCAGATCAGAGACAGTGAAGAATGCAGAGTAGATCAGCAGAAAGGGTAAGCAAGCTATATCAGAATGAACAAGTTGATTTGAGCAATATTTATTTTTGGAAAATTAGGGTGGTAGGGTGGTGCTAGGGAGACGTATGTCTCTTTCTATGCAAGTGGGAGCTTGTAGAATCTGAAGGTTGGTGCCTTCACTCAGTTGGTGCTGAAGTAAAAAGGAAGTCGGTGCTTCCACCCAGTGGGTGCTGGGATTCTGTGGGAGTTGGTGCTAGCAACCAAAGGTTGTAGCCTCTATGAGTTGGTGCTCATAACAGATGAGATGTAATGCAATTGGAGCTTGCTTAACATCTTAAGAAGATGAGGTTTTTTCCCTGGTTGGGTTNAGTACCTGTAACATGGTAAAGGTCATATGACTCCATGCCCAATGGTAAAGGTGACTGGAACTACTAGGTTCTTGGAAACCTCACAGGGAGGTCTCCATCCCAGTTGGAGCCAGATGTTAGCGCTCAAAATGTACTGGTTCAATCCACTCGATCGACGATGCCTCCTACATTTTACGAATGGATTTCTAATCTTCCCCCTATGTCGTCTTGGGATAAATATTGGTTCGAGGTGGACATTTCTTCTCTCGATTTCACCGATTCCCCTTACCTGACATTGACAAGTTCGCCTCCTCACAGTAAGCAAATCAAAATTGAAAGAATTTTTATGAAAAGAGATGTTAAATTAGGGCTTCTCCACCTGGAAGTGGAGATGACATTCTACGGGTGTGTAGGAACAAGTTTTCCCGTTGGGCTTATCTACAGTTTGGGAAGTATGCCTCTCACAGTTTGGGATCATTGCCACTACAAGCTCTTTCACTTCTTAGAAATTCTCATCGAATACACATTTCAAGACACATATAAAATGTGTGGGGTACCTATAGTGGATTTCCTCGCACATTCAGATGCTCTACAGGTTACAGATCTTTTCATCTCTGCGTTTCTAGCTGCATGCAACGTCACCCACAGGAAAAAAAAATTGGATAGAATGTTATAGTTTCCCGAACATGAGTTGGACAGAGCCATTATGAGAAGCAAACTCGATTTTACCAAAGCCATGGGAGACGATGGCATAGACGAGTTCATGCTAATGGTGGGATCCACTTTCACATAAGACTACTATAATGGAAGCCCTGATGATTAGACACAGGAGGTTATGAATCCATTTTCATTCTCAAGGAGCAATAATTCTGATCCCGATTCTTGGATGATAACAGCCTACACTCCCTTTCTTCTCATTGATTTTATCACATGTAACAAGGAATCCTGTGAACAGACAAAGGACGAGTGTCTTCATTATGCCTTAACCCAAAATAATCTGTAGACTATTTTTCACCTTCGTTACATCATTGCAATATTTCCAGATTGGATACAAGTGTAGTTCCGCATCCATAATGTGCAGTTCGACATTATTCCATTATCATCTGATCATAGTCGAGAGATCTGTGATTTTAATTCATAGTTTTGGCCGCAGTGAGGTCAACTTCCAGATCTAGTTTAAAGTGTAAAGGCATATGAGAAATGCGTCCTATGTGATCTTCAATGCACGCCAAGAAATTATTGTTTCCAATCCAGAAGTACAGGGCTGAATTGTTTGGGTTTGTGAAAACCACAGGACAACATTTTTGGCACCCGATACGTAGAGATCTAAGTCAAATAACCATTTTTCAAATCAGTGTAAAGATTTGCATCAGACTGATATTCATTGTGTACCTATCTATTTAATAGTTATTCATTCAGGTCTTGGGTTTTCGAGGATACTCAAGAATTCATTTGGTGCTTTGTGGAGATGATTTACAAAGTAGATGATGATCATGACTTTTTTCTTAAGGTAGTTTCGATTGGGAATTCTGGTATGGGTAAGTCCAGTCTGCTCTCCATATTCACCAGAAATAAATCTAGTTTGGAAACCAAATCTACCATTGTTGCAGAGTTTGCAATGAGGAGCATCTCTTTCTACCTTTTCTTATTTTGACAATGATGGAAGCACGCAAATTACTCTAGATGAGCTTCAGCGAATCTGCCAAGAATTTGGTATTGTTGAGCTTGAGGAAATGATCAAAGAAGATTGATCAAGATAATGATAGGAATACCCATATGCCATAGCAAGAAGATTCTTCTTGCGCTGCTATCAAATTATAGCCATAGATATCAACAATTGTGTATTTGGATTTCCTTTTCATTGCAGGTCACCCGAGGTTTAAACATCAAATGTTGACAACACTTTATTATACAACTGCTGAAGAATCTAACACTCTATGCAGGATCATTGCTACTCTACATAATTTCTTCTCAAAGATAAAACAAAAATTTCATCATATTAGAAGGCAAAATTATAACCAATTAGTTGTTGAAAGGTAGAGCTTTCACTAGCTAACTAGCAAATCTTAAGGCAAAATAGCTGGTGAAACCTGAGACTGGCCAGTGAAGGTGTATTTTTGCCCAGATCGAAGTTTTTCTCAACCGAATCTCTTCAAAATGCTTTCCAAAGATACATATTGAATTATAGTTTCAAATCTAAGATCCACTTTTGATTCAAAGGAGTTAGAGGAGGATTTCAAGTTGATTTGACACTTATTTTGGGGGCAATAAATCAGGGTTTTTTCTAAACTTGGCAAATTCGAATTTATCTTCATGAAAGGATATCAAACAACCTTGGAAGGCTTATCTGCATAGCACAGAGGTTCTACATGATCTGAATACCATGAAATGAGGAGTTGACCTCATTTTGAGGATCACTTCCTCTCGTTTTGTAAAATTGTTTTGACTTTCTATCTTTAGCATATTTGATCCATTCTTCTAGGATCTGAACTTTTATTTTAAAGCTATAAAGTTGAAGATATGAGATGAACTGAGGGGGTTCAATCTTGGAGACATTTTGCTACTGTTATAGACTCGTATTTGATAATAGAATCATAGTCTTCTTTTGTCTTCAATATCAAAATTGCTCATACATCTTATCTTTCTGTACTTTACTTCAGTTTGTCTTAGCTTCTAAAGACTGTCATCTCTTTATTAAGCTCATAAACTTGAATTGAAGGTCTTCATGTTGTCTTGTATGACCCTGCATGTTAATGTATTTGGTTATCTAGACTAGTTTTCTTCATCCCTTGTTCAACTATGCTCTCTGATTATTGATTTCTAAAAGCACTGTCTATTTGAATGCATGATAAGTGGTCACTTTCATTAGATTTTGAGTTATCCCATTGTTCTAAGCATACCTAATTTACCATATTATTAAGTTACCAAGCATCTTTAGTTTACAACCCTAAAGAATTTCTTGGAGTGATAACAGAATCCATCTTCGCTACTGGAGTGAAGGTCTCATCATAGTCAATGCCATGCACCTGCTGAAATCCTTTGGAAAATAGCCTAGCTTTATATATGCTGATCTGTCCATCCAATGCACTCTTGGTCCTGTAGACCCATCTTCACCTGACAAGTTTCCTTCCTGAAGGAAGGGGATCTAGATCCCAAGTCTGGTTCTCGAGGAGGGAATTTTACTCCTCCTGCATGGCGGATTCAGAAAATGGATTTCCAACAACCTCACCATAAGACTATGGATCTGAATATTGAACCAAGAAAATATGCATGGGTGGCAATGGTTTAGTGGCAGTGAGTTGAAGAGGAGGCTCCTCGAAATTAGATCAATTCCTCCTAGTATCATCTAGATCCCTAATGAGATCCCCTGCATCCCGAAGAGTAGTTTGAGCCCACTTGGGCCTTGGCTCTGGCTCTCCATCTACATCTGTATGCACTGACTCTGCATCTGACTGCACTGACTCTATACCTAGATCATCTAAATCCTGTAGATCAAAACTCTCATCTGAAGAAGAGTCGACATGTGCATGCTCATCATCTATGACAGGTGGAAGAAAAAAGGTGTCTGCATGTGGCTATTGAGGTGCATGTGAGACACTTTCCTCAAATTGGACACTACGCTCAATGATGAGCCGGTCCGAGGAAATATCAATGAGTCTGTATCCCTTCACACCGTCGGGGTATCCAACAAAAATAAACCCCATGCTCTATGGATCAAGCGCCTTCCTCTTTTCAGAGGAAATTTTATCCCATGCACATGAACCGAAAATACAAAAGTGGGTCACTTCCAGTTTAAGGTCTCTCCAAGCATCGTAAGGTGTCTTATCCTTGAAATATATATGGAGAGATCTGTGTAGCATGCAAGATTCCATCTCTTTTAGAGATTTGTTTTTCCGCTCAACAACTCCATTTTTCTGCGGAGTGTAGGGAACTATGTGTTGCAACTGAATACCTACCTCATGAAAAATATTATGGATTTCATGGTTGACATACTCTCCCCCGTTATCAGTTTGTAGGATTTTATTTTCTTTCCTGAATGTGTCTCAACTAGGGATTTGAAATCTTTGAGGTGTTGAAATACCTCTGATTTTTTCCTGAGAAAGAAAATCCATGTGAAACGTGAGAAATAATCAACAAAAACGAGCACGTACCTTTCTTTTTTGATTTATGGATGCGGAAAAGGTCCCATGAGGTCACTATCGATCATATCTAAAGGAGAGGAAGCTCTATGAGTCTTTCCTTTGTCGAATTTCTTTTGAGGGTGTTTTCGAAGAACACATCCATCACAAATTCCTTTGGAGAAATGGATTTCTAGTAGACCATCAACCAATCCCTTCTTGCTAATGTTTTTCATATATCTGAAATTTAAATGCCCGAACATTTTTTTCCATATCCTACTACTTTCATCAACACGGGTAAGCAGTAAAGAAGAATTTGGTTCAATAAATTTAGAAAATTGTAAAGCCTAGATTGATGATTTACCTCACCAGTAGCAACCATGGAATTGGTTTGCATGTCATATATGTCCACTGCATCAATTTTGAACATGAATTTCTCTCCGGTTCCATAATTTTTCATCTGATACATGGAGAGAAGATTGATGAAAAGTTTGGGAATGTGCAACATATTCTAGAAGCTTCAGTTGGTGATTTCAATCATTCCTTTGTCAGTGACCTCGACTGGATATCTTTCCCCCATCATAATAGGAGGACCTTTCATGCATCCAATCAAGAGTAGAATAATTTTTTGGTAGCCATGGGATGTGATGCTCATGAATCTACGACCCAAGCATCAGGAGAGGAGTTGATTGTAATCAAAGCATGGATATAATTTCCTTTCTTGGGATTCTGATCTTTTGGATTCTTCTTCTTGGCACCCTTGGGGATGGGATATCCAAGGTTGTTTTTATGAAGTATTTGACTCATTATATCTATCTGTTTTTTCATACATGCCGATTCTAGATGGAATCCTTTTTGGCAGCATGTGCATTTCTCCCATTTTCTTCCCTTTCCACCTTTGGATCCGGAGGCATCGTTGAAGGGTTTTGACTACCCTTCCTTCTTCGGATTTGCATGATATTTCCTTTATTATTTATCTTTATATTTATGTTATTGATGACCTATTCCATCTTTCAGACTGAGTGCATGCACCTTTGGGCCTTTGAGTTTTCCCATGTTGATGAGCTTGGTCTTCTCTTGTGTCAGAGATTCAATAAATTCCTCAAGAGAAGGCATCCTCTAGGTGGATCCAAAGGAAAATCTAACTGAATCGAATGTGGATACAAGCACTAAGAATTAAATACCAAGTTTGGAGAGAATGGTGAGAACCATTTGTTTCTCCTCCTTAGATTAATCAACCCCACAAGCCTTGAGTTGCGACAATAAATACTTATATTTTGTAAAGAAATCTTGGAGATTGTCGAAGCCTTTTGGATCCAATGTGAGAAATTCCACCTTGAGAATGTGTCCCCTCATCTCATCCTTTTTTACAAAAATCCCTTCCATGGTGGTCCAGGATTCATTGGGGGTTTTATAGAAATATGTGTTAAAGAGGAGATCAGGAGAAATGAGACTGCAAATTTTTCTGAATGCTTCATCCATTCGATTTAGATACTTGGATTTTTCTATGGCTGATGTTGGTTCTATCTCTTGGTTCATGGTTAACCTATACAATCCTCTTCTTTGAATATGCATGATCACCTTCTCCTTCCATGCAAAGTAATTATAAGGTGTAAGAATGAATTCTTTTGAAAATTCAATTTTTCCGTTGTCTTCAATCTTCGATACCTGCAAAAATAATTTGGTGTGTCTTTTACCTAGAAGTCTGTCGAATGTGATACCATGTAAATGTGTTGAACCTCCACAGAGTAGATCTAGCCAAGAATTGACATACATAGTTGCAGAGAAAATACAAGAAAAGAGAAGTGGGAGAGAACGAATGGAAGAATTCTCATTAATCAAATGAATGAATGCTAATTTACACATGATATACTCTGTATAAATCAACCAATGTGCACTAGAGGAGAATCCAATGCACCAAAATGGTGGTCTAGAGTGATATGGATGCACACCAACAGTTACGGGAGTAAACTTCCACCTAGTCTAGTCTCTCGGGTAGTTACGGGAGTGAACTGCCACCTAACTGAGTTAACTAGTCTATCAGTCTTGAGTTAACTGATTGAAACAAAGTGAAGTGAGGAGGATATCAAGGAATCATGGGTAATACACTAGTATGGTGATGATCCCAAGGACTATGCACATTATCTGGTGATGATCCCAATGTTGCATGGTGATAATCCCATTGTAGCATCTAGACTCCACTCAACTAATCAAACTGAAGTGAAAAATGAAGAGAATATTCTTCATACAGGAATATTCTTCCTAAAATAGAGGAGACTAAATAATGACTAATAAACATAGGAAAAGCCTTAGGAAAAGAAATCCTAGGTTTGTGTGAAGTATGTCCAACACTTGACATGATAAAGTCATCATGCTGGCATAAAAAAAAGAAAAACAAGATGAAGGAACAAAAGCAGGAAGAGAAGCATGTTGGCAAAAAAGTAGGAATTAAGCTAGGACTTATTAGGGTTTTTGGGTAAGCAATTAGGGTTTTGAGCCCCAATTCTATGTATAAATATGTAATGGGTTGGGGAAGAATAGGATGTTGAAAGTAAGCATTTAGGTTGAGAGATTAGTTTTTTTATGATTGAGAATTTGTGCTTAAGGTTGTGGAGAGAGTTTGCAGAGATAGACTTGCACTGGAGAGAGGGTAGAATAGAATGAGAATTATAATATGTTCTATCTATTGTAAGGATAGTGCACATGCCTTAAGTGATTATTGCATGAATATTAGCATAGAATCCAATTGTTGTGGATGTAGCCCAAGGATTGAGTGAACCACATTAAAATCTTGTGTCTGAATGTGTTGTATTAATGTGATTTCATGGATGTTATCTTTATACAAATTAATATATATCTGATTAATATCTGATTGATGTGCGATAATCATGAATAGTTCAGTATGTTGGTTATGGGGTGATTCATGTTATATTATTTCTTCATGCTAAGATTTATGGTATTGAATGGATCTTAGATGGGTTAATATTGCATAATTGTTATGGTAAAAATAATGAGCTGTCAGTTAATGGAAGACGCACATAGGGTTGTTGACTAGTAAAAGGATGTTGAATAAGGATAATGAGAACAAGGTGAATAAGTATTAATGGTTATGTTGAGATCCTCCCATCCCCTCATCCCTAAAGAAACCTATTTCCTGCAGCCCCAACAGATGCCTTGGGTGAGACTTCACTTGCATTCAGGTGACGTTGAAAGGGATGGTATCTAAAATGTTTGTTGGTTGAATGAATTGAACCTAGTGTATTACAACTGCATGCCAACATATATTAATTTATCATTTTTTAAAGGACAAATTAAATTTGAACGGTATTGTGTATTTCTTTGCATTAAGAAGTAAAAGAGCTCCTCTCCTTTCCTCAGATAGAATTAATTGGAACAAGATATTTTTCATTTCATTCTTTCTACATGGTTTTGGAGTCGAGTCATAACACTATCAATTTGATGTTTTTTCACCCTATTGAGTAAAAAAAAACCATTCAAAGGATTGAGGTACATACTCTAAAATCAGTTAGACTTTGTTTTCTTTGATAGAAAACCAACAAGACTAGGATTTTAGGGCCTCGATAGTAGGGTGGAGAGTTAACTCTTCAAGTCCACATAAATGAAACTATATAATAATGGAGAGAGAGAATTCTAGTAGTATAAATTAACGTTAGTTGGGAAATATACTCTCACATAGGATTCAAAAATGAGGTCAATCGAAGCGATCAATTGAGATTTCCCCTCTTTTGTTTCCCTAGTGGGACTATGGCAAGTTTGGGACTTTGAAGAGTGGCAAGTCCTCAGGGTGACACCACTTTTCATTAGTTTTTGGGACAAATATTTGCATCCAGCATTCACATACTCGCTATTCTGGAATGTCGATTGTACTCCCTCATTTGTTCATTATGAATTGGTAAACATGGTAACCTCTCCTAGGATTCCACATTGGTGACTGCAAAGGAGATTACTTCTACAAGGAAGGTTCCTTTTGGTACATGTGATAGACATTCAATATCAACTTCAATGAACTGGGAGGGTATATTCCTGTAGGATCTTACTTTAACCTTGAGGGATTGTTGTGTGAGGATTATCGTAAATGTTTCTCGTTTCTTCGTTGACAGTCTCATATCCCATCTTTGAAAGATCCTTACTTCCTTTCTCACTTTCATAAGGGCATACTTTTCTTTCTCTTATCTTGTAGAGACTTTGATGGTGCATTGTCTTTGAATTTAAGTAGGCCTTAGGTTGAATCCACTTCCATGGAAATAGTTCCTAAGGCTACCAACTTAGGGACCCCTTTTCATGGGGAACCTTGTTTTTTTACTTCTTTTGGAAAGGTTGGTTGTTGGGCGCAGGCCTATTTTGAGGAAAGGCCTATTTTGAGGAAAGACCTATTTTTGGAAAGAAAGACCTAATTTTGGAGCATGTGCAATAGTTGGAAAGAAATCAACATATAGAAAAAGAAGGAAAAGAAACATGTAAGAGGAAAATCCATGTGTGAGGAGGAAGACAAGCCTAACCATGTTATGGTTAGGGTTTTTGACAAGGATTGTAATGACTATAATCTTGCAAAATAGTATAAATAAGAACCTACGAGGTCTAGGCTAAGGTTTTGTTTAGTTGATTAAGTGGAGAAAGATTGTTGAGAATTGTTGTTGAAAGTTGTTGATATGTAGAAGAGTCGATTAAGGTAGATTTTGAGAGTTATATCACATGTTGAGGAGCCTGGTTTGATCTAGTCCACCTCATAGAGGTTCCTTAACCTCATCAGGATTGTATGAGTGAATATGTAATGTGCGCAGTGCTAGATTTTGCAGTGGACTAAATAAAAGAGAAGAGAAGCCAAATCTTTGTGGATGTAGCCCAGGAGGGGGTGAAACATGGTAAAACATGTGTTCTATGTGATGTTTATTGAATGGTTACTTTCTGATAATGGTTATACTATGAATGAATGATTAACTAGATGCATTAAAATGCATGCATGAGGCTAAATATGAATGAATCCTAGGAATACTTGAATGAATAACAAGTTTAAGTCATAAAGAGAACACAGATACACTCCCAGATCCCCACTCATTCCTAGACTTCAAGAACTTGAACATTGCAGTCACCCATAGAGATATCTCAGGTGAGACTATGATGTGTGCACTAAGCACATCATTTCCTTCTAGTTTACTAGGAGGACCGATAGTTTTAGAGGGTTTTGTTGGAAACTTGTTCAGATATCCACCTGGGTCAAGTCAAGAAATAGTAGAAGTGAGAGATATATAAGACAACAAATGGTTCCATTGTCGGCTAGAACTGCATACGATTGAGTGGATGGGATTCGTGGAAGAAACACATGGAGAATGAAAATACAAAAGGGATTTTTCAGGCCATGGAATCCAATGAAGGTAGAGATCGAATGATGGTTGAAAAAAAGGAACTTGAGTTTGCGCAGAAGGATAACAGAAACCCTAAGTTAAAATTGTGAAAATATCTGGACAAATACGTGTTTAGTGACTTGCATGAAGTATTTTTCTGTGATTTCTCGTATTTATTGTAGGAGTGGCTATTGACGTTAAAAGACAACGACCCAAAAAATTGAATCAGACAACTAGAATGGAATCCTGTGGAGATCACATAGTTACAACAAGTTAACAACAAATTTATGTGCACAATAGATTTTTGTTTATACAATATTGTTGTAGGGTTTATCACCAAATTTGCAGTAGATACCGTGAAGTATTAGAGAACAATAGAGAAGGATTTTCTAAAAGGACCTAGAGGTAGGTATAAAATAGTGTCGTATACTTCAATCAATATTTTACTGTATAACACCAATGTGATGACCATGGAATCTGGCAATTAAACTTCCCTTCATGCATGGGGAAAGGGGGGAATCACTGACAGGAGGTGGAAAAATGGAGGAAGAGATGGATAACAAAAAGAAGAAGGAGGCCATGGACCCAATCATGATGGAGGAAGACTAGATAAAGAAGATAATGGAAAACGATGGAAAGACGCATAGTGGAGCACCCTACCAATATAATATGAATAACAAAAAGAGAGCCATAGATGATAGAGAGGGATTGGAAAGAGATAAAGAAGAGGTAGAGGATCTTTAGGCTATGGAGCAGATTGATGAAATATTTCATGAAACATATGAAAGGAAAATAGGAGGTCCAAAGGAAGGAATAGAAGGTAGAACTCCAATCTAGGTCACCGTCAGTGTGGAACCTACAATCCCATGTGCAACTAGCACACTAGAAAGAACATCGTTGTTTAGAAAAGGAAAGTTTAGTGGAATAAAGACAACAAGAAACACATCCAAATGAGCAGCAATTGGAGGATCTAGCTCATGAAGTAATATTCAAATATCTACACCACGTGGAGGTAGTAGTTCAACACAGTTTAAAATGGTATGACATGATCCCACAATCAGGTTACCAAAATTTTGGGGAGAGGCATTAGAGTACCCTAAAAAGCACTTATTCATTGTGAGAAGATCTGGGAAGTAAAGAAGATCACATATGAGGATACAAAACTCGCTTAGTTATCTATAAACCTAAGAGACCATGCATTGGACTGGTACATGAGCCTAGATATAAAAATTCCACCAGGAGTCATAAGGACTATTGCAAACATGAAAAAAATACCGATAAACAAATTTTAGAAGCCTAGATCAGAATATCAGTACATGAACAAAATGATTGAGATCAAGAAAAAACCAGGGGAGTCTGTTTGGAATATTGTGTTTGAAAGGTAAATTGAAATATGCAATGACTAACATGCAACATAGGCATCTATTTGTGAACTCACTGTTACCACATTTGAAATACCCATTAAGGCAACATAAGTTACAAACTCAGGTAGAGGCTCTGCAGACAACCTTACAACTGGAAGAGAACCAATATTAGAAGACAGATCCAACAATAGAAGAGTTGAACGAGGATATGAAGAACATAACATTTAATCTTAACTAGAATAAGGTCAAAGAGAAAAGAGAAGTTGTTTTGTGTACTACATGCAGGACAAAAGGACACCACAAGAACGAATGCCGAACTTTCGTGCAGTACATGGAAACAAGAGTACCAAATCCTTTTCCAACAAGAGGACCATGGTGCGATATTTGTAAAACACATGGGCATGATCCATATAATTGTCGAATGATGCATAAGTATAATACAATAGCTAAAAGTTCATATTGTAATTTCTGCAAGTCAGTGGGTCATGATGATAAATATTGTAGGACAATGGAGTTGATGAGAGAAACAACTTCAGATACTTATAGGGTGCAAGAAGAAATGTTGATAGGACAAGTTTCACCTTAGTTCAGCTAGGTACCACCACGATATAACAATGCGCAACAATAATAGAATAATGCACAGCCTCAAAACAACAATGTGCAACCAAAGTATAACCCCACACAATATAATTAGGTACGTCAGTACAATGCATTTTGAGGAAATCGAGGTGGATACAGATATGGAGGACGAGGAAGTGGAAAATTTGGACAAGGCAGAGGACCAGTAGTGTGCCACAACTTCCAACAACCAGGACATTATGCAAGGGAATTTTCACTTCCACCAATGACATGTATGTATTTTCGTGCAACAGAACATGATACAAAAGACTATCTAACACTCTTGGGGAAGATCCAAGAAAAAAGGAACCAAAACAACTAGAATGTCCAGTGGATATTTGCAGAATTCAAGGATGATGAGAGAAACATCAATATAGTCACTCGAGGAGGATCCAAGAAAGGATCAGACATAGTAAAACAAGATCCATCGCAACACCAATGGGTTAAGAAGAATACTGAGCCACATAAACAATTTGATGCATGAAAAGAAAGGAAACATTCAAGGAGGCTAGATGAGAGTTTCTCAAGAAAAATGTTACATATACATCAACTGCGTAGCAAACTCAGAACTCGCCAATGGATGAAATTCCCTCCTCAATGGACCATACGAGTGAAGCACAACCCTTAGAGAAATTAAGTAACACAAAAACCTTTTTACAATCCTATGTTAAGTTATTGAAGGATCCGTCATCTGTTAATATCTTACAAAATCTGCTAGAAATATGTAACACAAAGGAAGAAGGAAAGTGAGAATAGAAAACAATCAATCATATCCGTACAAGAATAAGGACAAGCAGAGAATTTAGACTGAATGCCAACATTGGGGATTTTAATATGGGTGATATCATACTAGATTTAGGCTCTGAAGTAAATATTTTACCTAAGAAGACATGGCAATGTATGGGAGAACCCACACTAGGCTATTCACCTGTCTAGCTAAAATTAGAAAATCAACACAGAGTGCTACCAATTGGAAGGCTTAAAAGTGTGACAATATATTTGGATGGAGTGCACATTATGGGAGATTTTGAAGTAATAGAGATAGTATATGGCAGAACATCTTATCCAACATTTCTTGGATTGGATTAGGAATTTGATAATCATGCCATAATCAACCTGAATAAAAGGAAAATGATGTTTGAATCAGGTGAGTATAGTCATTGCACCATTAGATCCTTTAGAAGGATAAAGGTTTGTAGAACCCACTTGTTTGGATATGGAAGAAATAAACCATTTTTATAGAACCACCATGTGAGAAGAGGATTATGTTAACCCAACTGTAGATGGGGTACTTAGCTAGAGAAGTATTACATCATGTGCTTATGACTCAGACATAGGTTTGAAGAATTGGCAATAGAGGTTACATGAAGTTTGCACAAGAAGGTGTGCAAGAATAGACTCTACAGTAATATGGGGTGGCACGGAGATAAGAGAACCTCCCAGATTTCATGGGGTAAATGACTTAGAGGAATTTCTGTAAAATATGAAGAGGAAGTACTAGAACATCAGAGGCTCTTAGCCCTAGATATTGCACTCAAGGCCACACCTGCAGTATGGTGGTCTGTGCACAAAGAAACCATTCAGGACTGGTATCATTGTAAAAAACTACTGCACATTAGATTCGATGTAGAGAAAGGGAGAAATAAATTGTAGAGGTATGATGGATAGGGAAAACCAGTGGAACACTTGGAAAAGTGCAAAGCACAATGGAGGATCACACCACCAAAAGAATGGACTCGTCATTTTATCCATACATTCAAAGGTATCCTAGGGAACTGGTATATAGACCAGGAGATGCGTAGAGGTACTACAGAATGAACAGGCTTACAACATAACTTTGTAGTAACCTTCTCATTTGAACATGAGAACCCCAACATGGACTCAACATTGAAGCTGATATAGGGAATGATATTTACTAATAAACCAAAGGTTGAAACCATGACATAATATCAACAAAAAAATAGATAGATAGTCAAAGAACTACTTTCATGCTATCATGTTGAAGAGGGAGCACCCGATGAATATGACCCACACAAATTTTAGATTACAGATATTGAGGGAGAAAGAGAGGTTGAAGGTCCATATCTGGAATCAAAAGTATTTTCTGCACCAATCAAATTTAAAAAAGTCAACATTGGGACGAATTACAACCCTAAAATGGCAAGCATTGGAGACTATTGGGATGAAAAAATAGTAGAAATAATAACAGAGTTACTACGTGTATATAGTGACCTGTTTCCAATTACCTTTACAGAGATGAAAGGAATAACAAGGGAAATAGGAGAGATGAAGATACCTCTCAAACCTGGTGCAAGACCTGTCAAGAAGAGACCTTACAGACTGAATCTAGTATATAAGTAGAAAGTGAAAGCAGAAATTGAAAGAATGTTGAAAGCTGGTATCATAGAACCAATAGAGGAATCTGAATGGATAAGTCCTATGGTAGTCCAAGAAAAGAAACAAGGGGGGATAAGGATTTGTGTAGATCTGAGCAAATTGAATGATTCTTGCTTACATGAGCCTTTCCCTACACCTTTCATAGATAAGGTATTATATAATATGGGAGGCTAGGAAGAATATTCATTTACAAATGGATTCTCAGGTTACCATCAGATCAAAATATATCTAGAGGACAAATATAAGACTACTTTAGCTACAAAATGGGGATCCTACCAATATATAGTCATGTCATTTCGGCTAAAGAATGCACCAACCATTTTTTCAAGAGTAGTCATAGATTCTTTTAAGGATGTTACGATATTTAGACACTTGGGAGTTAGTTAAGATCTACTTGTTCTAATGTGTCATTAGGTAAAGGTGTGTTTATTAGTGTGTTTCTTTAGTATGCATTAGTATGCATTTGTAGCTAGGAAATTCGACGTTCACAATATGGTCCCAACATAGAGTGATCTGACGATGAATATTCTCATCGATTTTAAAGGCCATTGATTAATGTATTAACACCCGATTGGTCCATGATATCTATTGAAAGAGCATGGAGGGTCATTTGCCGATGATCGATTTGGAGAAAATCTCTTGTAAAATATCTCTGTAATCTTTTTCTTTTTCATTAATAAACTACTCCAAGTGGCCGCGTTGGCTTGGGTCATGGATGTTTCCCCGTAGGATTTTTACCACGTCAAAACATCAATGTGTTGATATTTGATCTAGTTGTGTGACTTTTTACTGAAGGTATTCATCCTCTGTTCGAATACTTGTGTTGTTGAACATGGTATCAACGCCTGTTTGAAGACCCACTCCTGTTGTAGATCGAGATCGTGAAGTCGAGTTGCCTCATCTCCATTTTCTTCCATTTATGTACATTTATGGACTAATATGACTATTCCATTGCATCTATAATCCTCGTTTCATTCAATAACTCTTTTTTTTCACTCGAAAAGGTTTTTTGTTTTCCCAAGATATGACCATTTCAGCTAGATCTGGAGGTATAAAGCCTTAATATGCCCTTTTAATTCTTTTTGCAGAGTATTATTTCGGTTTTATATTGTGTGTTTCTAGGTTTCTACTCTTTTAGATATGTGTATGCTATTTTCCTTGCGCCCTGTGCGATCTCAAAAAATCAGAAACAGATAGGAAAAGTTGCATTTTTCGAGTAATCTAACCGAGATATAACCCTTGTTTTCATCAAGAAGTGAAATTTTTGTGAAAAGGATTTTTTTTTTAACACGCTCTCCAAGGCCGTCAACAACAACAAAAACACCTCCAATCCTCTTACTAAGAAATACAATATGTTTGGCTATCCCACTTGGTTAAAAGTTTCCTTATTAAGTAAGAGGTCTTGAGTTCAAGTCTCTCTTTTGTTACTTTTTTTGAAAAAGTTCATGCTCCATTGTAAAGTGTATTTCACTTCAAGTATAAAAGTGAATCACTATAAGTAGATTTAATATTTTATATTAGAGTCATTTATTTTGCATGAAACTTTTTCTTTTATAAAGTAACCTTCATTGTAAAAGTGATCCCCACTTATTTTTATAAAACTGAGTCACTTCATAAAACAACTTACACCATCATGTGGTCATTTGGTTACCATTTATGCCTTTTTTTTAAATGACATAACTTTCACATCTAAAGTCCATTTTCAGTGTCGTTTTCTTAAAACCACTCAATTTCACGATATCTTTCCATCCAGATCATTAGATTCAGTTTTTAAATCCATATTATATACATGTTTAATATGGCTTATTCAAGTAACCTTTTTCTTGCCAACACTAGCTACTTCTAATAGAAATTCCAAATGGAGGATTTATTAAGAAGTAAAGGCTTGTACCAAATTACCTTGGGAAAGGAAACATAACCTAATGATGCTAATAAAAAAATCAAATGGGATAGTAAGAATGAAAAAGCACGTGAACTAATCAGAATGCCCGTCTCTCTTGATTTAAGGTTCCACCTTCAACAAATTGATAAACCTGATGAAGCTTGGGAAAATATTGAATCTGTGTTTGGTAAACACAATATTATTCAAGCACAATAGGTAGAAAATCAAGTACTGAATTTAAGTCCAAGTGATTTTTCTTGCATTGAAGACTATCTATCTAAGTTTAAAACACTCATAATTTTATGTGAAGAATGTAAGATAAATATGGATGAAGAGCATTGCATCTATCTTATTCTTTCTAAGTTAGGTAGTGCATGTTTTGTGTTTGTATCTACCTTTTATGCCATGAAAGAGGCTCTATGGACAACTTTTCAAAAAACCACTCTTGAGTCCTTTCATGATGCTTTGATTAGAGAGCAAGACAAGCTTGTACAACTTGGAGTGATCAAAACTATAGGTACCTCCAACAAATCCTTAGTTGTCCATTAGAAAGATAAACCCGAGAATCCCAAGAAGAAACATCCTAACCACAACAACAAGCAACATAAGGGTCCCAAAACCACTCAAACAATTTTCGCTCCTAATGGTGACAAAGGAGAAAAATATAATAATAAGAAGACTAACATACATTGCAACTTTTGTGATAAAGATGGTCATGATGAGTACAAATGTTTCAAGAAGATGGAAGCTTTAGAAGCAACGATGAAGAATCACAACATCAATATTGATTCTACTTCTTCTTCTTCTTCTCATGGACATGCACTTTCTGCTTTTGTTTTCTCCTTCAATACAACTTCTGCTTCTTCTATTGATGAGTGGCTTATTGATTCTGGAGCATCTTATTACATGGCTAAGGATAAATAAATATTTTCTTCTCTAAATGAGTGTAACACCAAGAAAATATTTTTTTGTGATGATATATAATTTCAATGATGTATTATGTGTTCCAAGTCTTTCTCGTACCCTTATATCAATATATCAAATCACTCATTCAGGTGAAGGTAAAACCGTTGAGTTTTTACCTCACCAAGTTGTAATCAAGGATCTAAAAGATACTAAGTATGTTCTTGCAACTGAAATTGTTGATGATATTACCAGGTTGTACAAGTTTGACAACTTTGGGTCATCATCTTTTTCATCATTTTTTGTTGCTCATAGCGATGACTTGAGCAAAATTTGGCATGAGTGGTTTGGTTATCTAAACTATCTATCATTGCAAAAGCTATGTAATCAGCATATGGTGACTAGTATTCCTCCTGTTTCATGCAAAGATGGTGTTTGTGTCGGTTGTGTTCTTGACAAACATCATCATGAAAATTTTACAAACACGCCTCTTGGCACTCATCGGGCCCTTTGCATCTTTCACAGTGATTTTTGTTGTCCACTTTCTTCTACTTCTTTTTATGGGTGCAAGTATTTCTCAACTTTCATTGATTACTTTTCCAGATGTACTTGGGTTTACTTATTAAAACTTAAGAGAGAATTTTTTGACAAGTTTTTGGCCTACAAGGCTCTTGTAGAAAAGCAATATGGACATCAAATTCAAAGGTTATGAACAAATAATGGAGGCGAATATCTGAACAATAATTTTACAAGTTATTGCACTATACAGGGCATCCAAATGCAACACATTGTTCCATATACACCACAACAAAATGGTTTTGTTGAGAGAAAGAACCACACATTAAAATAAATGGCTAATTGTGTGATCCAGTCTAAGGGATTAAGTCTAAATTCTTAGGCAGAAGCCTTCAACTGTGCAAATTACATAGTAAATCACACTCCCACCAAGGCTCTTAAAAATATAACACCGGAAGAATCTTGGACTAAAATTAAACCATATCTAAGTCACTTCCATGTATTTGGAAGTATAGCATGGGCTCACATTCATGATGAGAAAATGAAAGCATTGTAGCCTAAAAGTGAGAAGTGTATATTTGTCGGTTATTCTGAAGATGTCAAAAATTACAAAATTCTTCAACCACAATGTAATGAAATTATTATTAGAAGAGATGTTAAATTTGATGAAAATCTTTTGGCTTGCGAGCCTAATTCTGTGTTTGTGCTTTCTTTGGCCCGTGATCCTAATTCGACATTTGTGCCTTCTTTGGCCTGCGAGCCATCTTAAGCGTTTGTGCCTTCTTCTCTTCTGGTTTCTTTTTCACATGATGAAAGTGAGGATGAAAATCCAACTCCTCCTGCTCACCTTCCTCCAGATGAGTCCTTTGAACTTGAACGAACACCAACTCTAGCTCCACCTCTTTCTATATGGGTCCGTTCAACACGAGAAGCAGTTGTTAATCTTTTCAGAGATCCTTCAGATAAACATCGGACACATCCACAGTTCCAGTGAGCCTCTTCTCTTTTGGATCAATTTTTCAGAGACTCATGATCCAGATACATTTGCATAATATTCAAGTCATCCAAATTGGGATACAATAATGAATGAAGAGTATAATTCTTTAATGGAAAATGATACTTGGGATTGTGTACCTCTTCTAAAAGGAAGAAAAATTTTCAGAAGTAAATGGGTCTACAAAATTAATTATGCATCAAATGGAAGTGTTGAAAGACACAAGGCTCGGTTAGTTGCCAACAGATTTTCCAAAGTTGAAGGCATTGACTATAATGAAACCTTTTCCTCTGTATCCAAAATGAATTCCATCTGCCTTGTTGTTTCCCTCACTACCTCACTTAAATCGGAGGTCCACCAGATGGATGTTAAATCTACCTTCTTGCATGGAGATTTGCAAGAAGAAATCTACATGGAATAACCTCCTCACTATGTCTATAATGAATCTATCCTTTTTTTTCTCCTTAAGAAATATCTTTATGGTCTTAAGCAAGATCCCCAAGCTTGGTATGCCAAAATGGACAGATTTCTTATTGCCACTGGATTCTTTAGATGCCATTCTGATCCTAATGTCTATACCAAGAAATTAGGAAAACATCTCATAATCCTGATCCTTTATGTCGATGACCTTATCCTTACTATTAGTGACTCAAAAAATTTAAACCATGTGAAAACCAACCTTAAGAAGAAATTTGAAATGATAGACTTAGGATTTTTTCACTATTTCCTTTGCCCCCAAGTTTTGCAAACCAATGAAGGAATTTTCCTTTCCCAATCTAAGTATGCTTGTGACCTTCTTCATCGCTTTCACATGGACGATTGTAAACCAACCCCTTTTCCCTTCCTGTCTCAAGTCAATCTTGATGCCGCCTGTACTTATCCCGAAGTTGATGCCACCTTGTACCATCAGTCAATTGGTAGCCTCTTATACTTGACTCATACCTATATTGATCTTTCCTTTGTTGTTGGTATTGTTGTACAATATATGAAAAAAACCCATGAAAGCCATTGGAAAGAAGCTAAAACAATACTTCACTATGTCCGTGGTACAATTTAGTTCGAGATACATTACTGTTCATGGGGGCTCCTTAGTTGGTTGGTTTCACTGATTCATATTGGGTCGGCGACCTAATGATCAAAATTCTATTGCAGGTTATGTTTTTAGCCTTGGTTTAGGACCTGTCACTTGGGCCTGTAAGAAATAACATGTGATTTCACTTTTTTCAGTAGAAGCAGAGTACTGAGCAATGATAAATGCAAGTCAAGAAGCCTTATGGCTTCAATAAATTCATTCAGAGTTTGGATTCCAACAACAACATCCGACCAACCTTTGGTGAAACAATTAGAGTGTTGTCAAGCTCTCCAAAGACCCATTTCAACATCAATGCAACAAACACATCAAGATAAACATGCACTTCATCAGAAATTTCATTCATGATCAAGTTATTGAAGTGCTATTTTTCCCTACAGAAGATCAAGTTGCAGACATTTTCCCAAAGTCTCTTATAGAATCAAAGTTTTCCAAACTTCGATCTATGTTAGGAGTTCAAGAAGTTGTCATCAAGGGGGGATAGGCTCTAATGCCTCCTTCCTTCTCCTATTGTGTCACTATTGTAAATCCTTCAATCATATCCCAAGTTGTTCTTAAGGGAGGATGTTAGGATATTTAGACACTTAGGAGTTAGTTAAGATCTACATGGTCTAATGTGTCGTTAGGTAAAAGTGTGTTTCTTAGTGTGTTTATTTAGTATGCATTAGTATGCATTTGTAGTTAGGAAATCTGACAGTCACGATATGTTCCCGACATAGAGTGATTTGATGGTTTATATTCTCCTCGATCTTAATGACCATTGATATGTGGCTTAACACCCGATTGGTCCATGATATCTATTTAAAGAGCATCGAGGGTGATTTTTCGATGATCAATTGTGAGAAACTCTCTTGTAAAATCTCTCTGTAATATTTTTATTTTTCATTAATAAACTGCTCCAAGTGGTCACATTGGATGGGGCCATAGATGTTTCCCCGTAGGGGTTTTACCACGTCAAAACATCAGTGTGTTGATCTTTAATATAGTTGTTCCTCTGTTGGAATACCTTTGTTATTGAATAAAGGAATTCATACATCCATTTCTATAAGTATATCTGAATGACTGGACTGTATATAGTCTATTAAAATATCACATAGAAGTGTTAAGACTCATATTAGAAAGATGCAGTCAATGTCAAATCTCATTGAACATCAAGAAATGAATTTTTGGAACACCTTTAGGAATATTGTTGGGACATATAGTGTGTAAACAAGGTTTACTAGTGGATCCTTCTAATATTGCAAACATTGTTAATTTACCAGCACCAAATTCAATGCACCAGTTAAGAGAAACACTGGGACATACATGGTATTACATGAAATTTATAAAGGGGTATGCGCAGATTACTACACCCATGGGAAAAATGTTAAATAAGGACACCATATTTTAGTGGAATTAAGACTGTCAAAAATAATTGGACACATTAAAACAAAATATGGTCACAACACCTATCCTAGTATTCCCCAACTAGGAAAAGACATTTCATGTGCATGTAGATGCATCAACCATAACACTTGGAGCAATTTTTGCGTAGCCAGGAGCAGGGGACTTACACCATCCTATAGCCTTTGCAAGTAGAAAATTGTCAGAATCAAAGCAGGACTACAACACCACATAAACAGAAAGCATAGCCACGGTATATGAACTTTAGAAATTTAGGCACTATTTACTGGTTAAACACTTTAAAATGTTCACATACCTTTCTTCCCTCAAATATCTAGTCAACAAGCCAGTGTTGGGGGGGGGATCTATAGATGGATATTGTTATTCCAAGAATTTGATTTTGAAGTAATTGTCAAACAAGGGAAGTTGAATGCAGGACCTAATCACCTATCAAGGGTAACTAATGGAGAAGAACCTATTAACTTGGAAGACAACTTCCCTGATGCGCAGTTATTTTCAGTACAGGTACCTGATGAATATTTTGCTGATATTATTGAATAATTAAGTACAGGGGTTGCACCATAATAATTTATCACTGCATGGAAGAAAAATATGGTATTCAAAACTGCATTCTATCAACTAATTGTAGTACATTTATACAATATGGGTGTAGACAACATTTTGAGAAGGTGTGTATTATAACATGAGAGGCCCAAAATTTTGGCAGAAGCTCATGAAAGTATAGCTGGAGGACACTATGCAGGAAAATATACTGCACAAAAGGTATTGTACGTAGGATTATGGTGGAAAACAATCCATAAATATGCCAAGGAATATTTCCATAAATGTGATGCCTATCAAAGGGTTGGAAAACCCAACAGAAGGGATGCGATACCTATGAGACCACAAGTGACTATGCATGTATTTGAAAAATGGGATATATACTTTGTGGGACCTATTAACCCACCATCAAAAAGGTCAAGAGCTAGATATATCATCACTGCAATTGAATACTTAACAAGATGGGCATAATCAACACCAGTCAAAGACTGTAGCACATAGACAACAACACACTTCTTGTTTGAGCAAGTGATCACCAGACGTGGATGTCCAAGGATTTTACTGAGCGAACAAGGAACTCATTTTATCAATAATACTATTAGGTCTATGACTAAGGATTTTGAAGTCTATCACAAGAAGAGTACACCATACCACCCTCGGGAAAATGAAACGATAGAAGATTTCAATAAGATCTTGGAAAATGCTCTGACAAATATATGCAATGTCAACATGGATGATTGGGACTTGAAGATACCAACAATAATATGGGAATATAGGACCACATGTAAGAAGTTGATAGAATGGAAACCATTAATATTGGTGTATGGCCAAGAAGCAATAGTACCATTAGAATTTTTGGTACCTAGTCTGCACGTAGAAGTAATTACCAACATGACATAAAGAGGCATAGTACAGGAAAGGTTAAACCAACTAATGGAAATGGAAGACGACAAGATCCTGGCAGGATTTCACTAGGAAGTACAAAAAGAAAGAGACAAATACTGGCATGACAAACATATTACGAAGAAGAGTTTTAAGGAAGGAGACCTAGTCTTGCTGTATGACAATAAATTTTTCCAACATCCTGGTAAATATAGAATGCATTGGCTAAGGCCATATGAATTAAATAATGTCACAGATGGAGGATTTGTAAAACTAAAATATTTGGGAGGAACAAAACTAAAAGGAATGATCGACGATAGTCGACTGAAACTATACATAGACAGTTGACTTACTAACTCTTAAAAGTCACAACGCAATGAGAAAGGCATGTATATAGTGTATCATAGCATAGATTTAGACAGAAACATGATAAAAATAAATAAAAATAAGAAAAAAGAAATACAAAAATAGAAAATAGAAGAAAAAAAAAAAGCAGAAGTTGACTGAACCATAAGAAAGTGAGAAAAAAGTTGCACGCAGTAATTACCATGACAAACTTCAGAAGACAGTGCGCATGAAAAATTACACTCGACGCAAATGCAGGCAAAAAGTGAAAAACTAACACGACTAGGTCTATAAAAGGCATAAAGCATGTGTTTATTCAACACTTGGTGATTTTTGAGCACAAAGTGAAATACAAAGAGCGTGCCCTAGCTAGAATTTTATCAAGAAGCAAGCGAGTGTGCAACTTAGAGAGAAGATGACCCCACCAAATTTCAACACTCCAGGATAGTATGTATGTGTTACTCGGCAGGGTCAGAGGCACAAGGAAAGAATGAGACAACCCGAAAACGTGGTCAAGCTAGAAGATGTCAACACCTTAGACAAAGAATCAATCATCCTGACACAGGTTGAAGAGGAAACATCAATAGTGCAACAAGGGGAAATAGGGTAGAGTTCAGGGGCCCGTAATGGTATTCTAAACCCTTACCCTGAGACGACCACAAATCCCAATGAAACAACATGACCGTGATAGACCCATGAATGAGAGGAAGTGTTAGTCGAGGATATCACTGATCGACTAGATTCCGAGAAGGAAGAATATGTAGACACAACTGAGGCAGGCCCATCTATGGTATAGAAAAATAAAGGCACGGGACACCATGGATATCAGACTCCCATATCTCCCAGATGTAATGGTCACTATAGATGATATGCTAGGAAAGGTACCAAAGCTTAGGTACATAGACCATGATGTGCGCGATACGAAAAAAATACCATATTTGCCCAAGGAGACTTATTTAATAAAAAAGGGGAAATTGGACCCCTCGGTAAACCAATAATGGATCATGCACATTGTATAATTGGGTTGTATAACTATGGTATTATGAACCTATTGGATATACTGCATTTTGGGCATGGTAAGAATGTCGGGCTCTGCGTCAAACAACTAATCGCCTGAGTACCTAGAGGAATCATGTGGATGGATAGGCTAGTACAGATAGATGTGACAATGACTTCTAAGATCATAGGACTACCGATATTTGACGTGCAGCCAGAGGAATACTTTTATAACAAGGCATTCAAGAAGGAAATAATAGAGCTAGTCAAAGTGCAGTTTGACACCAAGCGGGGCAATAGAGGCATCATACTCAAGTATATCAACGATAATGCGACAAGGTTCTCCAACAAGCTCATGGCTTGCGAACTAATAAGGAAATGTTGAAAATAAGAAGTGCCAGCAACAGTTATTGCAGTAGTCATGCAATGCATGAAAGGAGTAATGTTAATATGGGTGCCATACCTGTTGAACCAATTTTTAATAGACTATAGAGATGCGCAGGACAATGGAACGAAGCTCCATTACTCTTGGATGATCATTCTGATAGCATTGACAGGACCCAAATTTCTCAACGTTCTTGGATAGGGTTGGGAAGTGTTATGTGGAAAGATATGATTCTCTCTGGTAGGCCAAGGATAACAATATGCAACAAGCAAACAACACACTTTTTGCAATGTTGTTGGAAGAGATACAACAACACACAACTAATATATGGCGCATACCTATGGAGGTAGTCCAAAAAATAGAAGGGATAGTCGGGTTCAAGGAATCCAGACATCACATATGGTTCCAGGATGCAAGGGATCCAAAGAAGGTGTGTTTAGAGATGCAATATTGCATCACTAAGGAAGAGGTGGACTGAATAGTCAAAGACTGACCTACACAGTGGTAGCTACCAGGAAAAAAACCAGTAACAAGTCCAGTCACAATGCAATCCTCCAAGCATAAGGACAAGGCTAAAGAAGGATATTCAGTGAGAACAAATAGCCCAAAAAATAATGCTAGAATGACTACAACACGGAATCAAGAAACCAAGAGTAGCACAGTACCAAAATGACCAAGGAGAATAGCAACAATGATAAGGATAGGAAGCTAGCCACAGATCGAAAAGAATGATACTTCATAGGATGGAGAAGAAATGACCCATGTAAGGTAGCTAGAGAGGTAGTGGGGGGGAGCTAGAGGGTCCATAGTGATAATAGTGGAGGCCATTCAATGTAAGGTGGACTAGGTCCATTATATTATTAAATAAGGCCCACTATGGTATTTAGATATAATAAATGGGTAGTTAGATATAATAAATGTAAGATGACTTCTTAGAAGGTTCTACTTCTAGAAGATTCCTCCTCTAAAATGTTCTTAGGTAATGGTAGAACTATATAAAGGGTTTCAAGCAATGTAATGGGACATGAAGAGAAGTATTGTATTTGGAGCAGTAGCTCAATAGGAGGAAGCGCCCTCGAAGAGGCAAGTGAACATGAGATGATCCCTTCCATAATAGGATCCATTATATGGTGTTGCCCTACCTCAAGGGTTTTAATATAATAAAATAGATTTTTCATACTATTCTTGTATATCTTTTGTGTTTTTGTATTTAGTTCTTTGGATATTAACAAGTTGTATCAGATCACTTTCCTTGGCAGACATTGTGGGCAAATATTTTTTATTTTTCCAGATTTTGTTTTCGGAGAAGAAAAAAGAGGGTCACAACATTCCATAAATTTTTGGTATATTTATGCAAAATTTGTAGAAACATGTTGTATAGATGAGTTCTCACTCAGAAAAAATCCAAAGTTGAAAAAAAAAATCGTTCGAAACGGAGTCCGGGAAGTCAAGATATTGAAGTTTTAAAATCTGCAGTTTTTCAGGGTTTTTTCCATGAATGACGACGTGATTTTTTTTATTTATTTATGTAGCATCTGGAGGCAAAATTTTCTCAAACAAATTACATATCCGAGTTCCTCTCACAATTTCACCCAATTTCAAAAAAAAATCAGCCGAAACGGAGTTCGAGAAGTGAAGTTATGAGCATTTTAAATTCAACAGCTTTTCAGGGTTTTTTCCGGAAAACGCCGCAATTTTCTGTATTAATTTGTTGTTCTATTTTTTGGGTTTTTTCGTGACAGTAGTGGGAATGCAGAGTTCATTAATTTTCATAGGGTGCTCAGATGGATTTTTCTTCTCAAACCTTCAAATAAATTCTACAGATTACTGAAGCATTCAGAGCTCAATTGTTTGACACATTGAATGACAAAATAGATGGTTTTGTAGATGGCCTTAATGATAGTTTTCATAGTATTCAATATTCTTTGGATAAAATGTAGGAGAGGTTTCTTATGGAAGACCTCAGGGATGAATATAATCAAGAAATATATGGTTGGTATGATTTTGAGGCTGACTGCGATGACTGGTATATGGATAGTTGTCATTTCTGGGATGACAACCACTTCCATATTTTATTTGATGACTCTACTCCACCTTCTGTAGAGAACATCAATTCCCCACATCAGGAGCTAGTTACCAGCATCCAACCTACATATTCTACAATGGTATTTTTCCTTCCAGATTCATCTTTGATCATCTCCCACTATGTGGATGCATATTCTTATTTGGATCCACATGATAAGTATCAGTATTGGGAGCATCATTTTCAGTTGGTTATTGGGTGACGATATCTTCCATGTGGGTTTCACATGAGAAATTGGACATGGGACCCTAGTTTACAATGGTGGTAGATTACTTCAGCATGGTAGCTACCATTTCTCAATGGGACCCTTGTTCTTTAGTCTACTTCAACACTATGGTCCACACTTATCCATGGGACCCTGGTATATGGTTGTACATCAAGCGTTGAGGACAATGCTTTCATAAGAGGGATGGAATGTAAGGTAGCTAGAGAGGTAGTGGGAGGGCCCAGAGGACCCATAGTGATAATATTGGAGACCATTCNAGAATGTTCTTAGGTGATGGTAGAACTATATAAAGGGGTTCAAGCAATGTAATGGGACATAAAGAGAAGTATTTTATTTGGATTGATATCTCAATAAGAGGAATCCCCCTCGAAGAGGCAAGTGAACAGGAGAGGATCCCTTCCATAATAGGATCCATTGTATGGTGTTGCCCTACCTCAAGGGTTTTGATATAATAAAAGAGATTTTGAATATTGTTCTTGTATATATGTTGTGTTTTTGTATTCAGGTCTTTGAATCTTAACAACCCAGGGTACAAAAAGTGGGGTGCATCCCTCACAAAAAATAAGGAAGCCAACATAGAATAAAGAGGAACGTAAGAAAAATAAGTATGACATAGAAGACCTAGTCATCACCTTGATAGAGGATGATGTGGAGCTAGTTGCAGACAAAGTCTAATATAGGGGGTAATAAGTGGTCCACATTGCAAAGGCACATCGTGAAGAGATAATGGCCAATATCATAGAAGACCATGAGAATCTCCAGCAATTACGAAGCCAGGAAGGACCATAGGCCACAACGCAACAATAGGAAAAGATAGAATGACTACCTGCACATAAAGAAGGAGAGGAGACAGTGCAATTGATAGTCTAATAAAGGGAGATATTTATAGTCATGCACCAAATGATCATGTTGGATAAGGAGACTGCACAGAAACCCCTGGGGATGTGTAACAATTGGAAGTTGTCATGGAACAAATACACAGCAAGGAACTATACAAACTCTAGGCTAGCATCGTGCAAGAAGTGCAGTATAGGGCCCGCACAGATGCAACAAAATTGGAGGTGGGTAGAGGAGTCATTGAAATGCTACAAATCACATGTGACCAACTAAATTCAGAGAAAGAAGAGGAGAAAGGATGCAAAGATAAACTGGAACAAGGATTAACAATGGTTTATGATCACATCCTAAACAACGCACAAGAACCTGAGAGGAGTGCAAAGGAGAAGATCAACATGATCTCACAAACAATTGATAAATATAGGTAGGAAATTGAGGAGCTCAAAGAAAGTCTCAATCCTATGACTTCTCCTAAAGTCCAAGAATACAAAGAACAAAAATCTGCACTCCAGATAGTTGAGATGGAGAAAGAAGCAAAGGCACTAGAATATTTTCTTGATAGAGTTGCGCAGACATGGAATATCCTAGAAGAAGACGAGAAGGTCCAACAGTGGGACCAAGAAGAGGAGATAATCAACACTTCCATACAAGAGCTAAAGAAAAGACATAAAAAAATGAGCATCAAAGACTACTTGAAGGGCACTCAAGACATGAAGAAGCTGCAGACAGAGTTGAAAACTGCGCAGACAAAGAAGCAAGAAAGACAAGCTGAATTGGAACCCCTCTAAGAACAAGAAACACAGTTGATTGCGTAGTCAGAGGAAGAGAATAAAAGTATGTCACAGGCACACACAGAGGGTGAAACATTGATGTAGGAGGAGATAACAATGCAGTTAGTAGAGGTGGTAACAAGGAAAGTTGTGCACATCAAGGAAAAAGGAAGGAAACTAGCAGAGGAGTTCCACAGTTTGGACACAACAGTACACGAAACGTGCACTACCTGAGTGGCTCGAGATGAGCCACATGTCAGTGTTGGGGGCCTATTGGGTGCAATCCTATTTTGAGGAAAGACCTTTTTTGAGGAAATACCTATTTTTGGAAGGAAATACCTAATTTAGGAGAATGCACAATAGCTCGCAAGAAAGAAGCATGCAAAAAAATAAGGAAAAGCAACATGCAAGAGGAAAATCCACGTGTGAGGAGGTAGAAAATCCTAACCATGTTAGGGTTAGGGTTTTTTATAAGGATTGTAATATTTTAAAGCTTGTAAAATAGTATAAATAAAAACCTACAAGGTCTAGCTTAAGGATTTGTTTAGTTGATTAAGTGGTGAAAGATTGTTGAGAATTGTTGCTCAAATCTGTTGAGTTGTAGAAGAGTCGAGTAAGCTAGATTTTGAGGGTTAGATCATAGGTTGAGGATCCCGGTGTGATCTAATCCACCTCACAAAGGTTCCTTAACCTCATCAGGATTGTATCAGTGAATATATAATGTGCACATCTCTAGATTTTGCAGAAGACTAAATAAAAGAGAAGAGAAGCCAAATCTTTGTGGTCGTAGCCCATGAGTGGGTGTACCACGGTAAAAACTGTGTTCTATGTGATTTTTATTGAATGGTTACTTTCTTCTAATTTTTTTCTTATGAATGAATGAATAACTAGATGCATTAGAATGCAGACATGAGGCTAAAGATGAATGCATCCTAGGAATACTTGAATGAATAACATGGTTAAGGAATAAAGAGAAAAATAATACACTCCCATATTCCCACTCATTCCTATACTGCAAGCACTTGAGCATTGAAGTCACCCATAGAGCTATCTCAGGTGAGACTGCACAATGTGCACTGCGCGCAGCATTGCCTTATGTTTTACCAAGAGGGCCAATAGTTTTAGAGGGTTTTGTTGGAAACCTTCTTAGATATGAACCTGGGTCAACCCAAGAATAAGTAGAAGTGAGAGATATATAATCCAACATTGGTCCTCCCTACATCGCTATATCAACTCTTCATGGTTTCACTATGGGGTTACAAGTATGGTTGTTTTTCACTCCTTTGTTCTCGAATTCCTTTACTTCTCCCCAAGCAATCTCTCCACCACAAGAACATCAACCTATTGTTGACCCTTTGGATTCTTCACCCTTCATGTATTCTTTCGTTTCTTCTTACTTTCCATTTGAAATCCTTGAATCTAGTAATTAGGAGGCTAAGATGAAGAAGAAAAGGAAGAATAAGAAGAAGCAAAATAAGTAAGGGGAAAATCCACCAACTAATGTAGCGAGTGTTGATAATGTTTAAAAGATACCAAGATAGGTTGCAAACCCAAATTCCCTTGTAGTATTTGTAAGGATGAGAACCTTCTTAAACATTTCCCTGGTATTCCCAAGGTTTTGGAAGTGTGGTCCACGGGTTATCAATAACACATTTTTCTAGCTATTGCAGGTCATGTTGGTGAAAACCCATCAACTGGTGATCATAAGGTTGGTGGAAAAAAGGTAAATTCAGGATTCCTTGTTGGTTATGCAGGGATATGCACCTCACTTAAAATTTCCCTCGTATGCATGAAGCTTCACAATTGTTGGAATACATTGTTGTTTCCTAGCAACAACACCCAATTACTTCCCATGAGTCCTCTCCCAGCCAATCGTTGGTTGATGACGTGGTTTGTATGATTCAATACTTGGTTGATCCCACTCTTCCTTTAGAGAGTGAAGTGGATATTTCTTAGTATTTTCTTCTCACTTCAAATTCTTCCGGACAAGGGGGCATTTCAACGGAACCCCCTCCAAGTAATGGAGTCATTTCTTTTGATTGGAATATTCTGGAGGAGCCTCACCTTTCATCCTACCTTCCTTTCCAAATCACAGTGAAGGTTTCCTATAAGATCATGGTACATCACATTATTTTTTATGAAGGCGCTTCTATTAGAATTATATTCTCGATTGCTTAGCAAGATTTAGGTTCCCCTTATATTGTGTTGGTTACACATTATTTGTTGGATTTTAATAGAATATTGAGTGAACCTTTAGGGATCCTTCCTCAACTTCCCATCACCTTAGGAGGGAAATATGTCTATATTGATGTCATGGTATTCCAAGGCCCTGTTGGCACATGGGCAGACCCAAGGTTCAACGCTTCAACAATGCACCAACAAAACCCTAACTACCGACCCTTTCGACAACACCTGCAAAGAAGATGAAGTCTCACCCAAGGTAGAGGCAGGGGGGGTTGTAGGAATCAAGTGTCTACAACCTAGTTGGGACATAGATATATGATTACACACTTCAACAAAGAACTTAGCTAATAGTATGCATTCAATTATAATTCTTATTCACATCGCGGATTAACCCTAAACATAGAACAACGCTGTAATAAACAGATCAACACCTCTAATCACTTAGCATCAGTTCAGATATAAAATTCATTCACATATAAAGCACTAAGCCTCAATGAATCTACCTATCATACATCCAGAATAGTGCACTAAGAAAATATAAACATAACAATCATGAACACATAACACAAAGCACAATAACATAGGCTATACGTGGTTTACCCCAGTGTGAGGCTACATCCAACAACTCTTCTTCTTCTTTATTAGCTTCTTCCAATATTCTTACATGCACCAAGAAATAGATAGAACTCTGTATAGGACAATAGATCTGCATGCACCTCACCATATCCTCCTTCCCTGAATCAAATGAAGGCACCAAGCCTTACACCGTTGCACACAAAGAACTTACAAAACACTTTCACTTAGCTCTACAAGTCTTAACTCATTCGTGCACAAAGCCAACTATCCCAACACTAAGTCGATCAATGGCTAGTAACCAACTAACTCCACTTGCACTTAGCTCTGCAAGTCTTACATACAGGAATTCTACAGGTATGCACAAAGCATTCACAACTATTCACACTTAGCAACCTTCCCAGGTTCTTGCACAAATCTGATCAGAACTACTTCTTACATCGCTTACCTACTTATTTGTACATTAATAAATATGCCTAAACATGGGTAAACCGATGGGCCGACATCCCATACCCATTACATAAACCCTAAAATCCCCAAAATCCCGCAAAATGGCTGAGATCCCATGATCCCCACTTCGCCTAGGCGCTCCGTCTTCGACCAGCCTGTCGAAGTTCCAAAAATGGTCAAGCACGACCAAGGTCTCTCAAAAATTGGTCGAGGGAAAACAGGCCGCCAACACTCATCCATGACTCGTCCTGAGTCACTATGATCTGGGAAACACTTCTTCGAAGGCCTTGATATTAGCTCGAGGTGCCTCGACTTGCTGCTTCGCCAGAGCCTCCTACTCAACAAACTCCAGAATGACTTTTTGGGTGACAGGCCCTTCTAGGATTTGTTCCATTGTTGTGACCACTTGTTCCAACTGTGATCCTTTTCCCTCAGGCTCTTCAAAAAGTGTATAGGCTTCATCCTACACCGACTGGAGTCGTTGTGTCACCTCCATCACTCTACTCTGGATGGAAGTGACCTGCTTTTGAACTGCACGCTACTCCTGTGACCTCTTCATCTTCTCCACTGCTATAAGAAGATTCAAATGCACTTGCACAATTGACACCTATTTCTTTGTCTCCTAGAGATGTGCCTCCAATTTCCTCAGTTCTAGGTCTTCTACAGTGCACTCATAGGTCTGCACACTTAGATTACTTAGTTGCTTTCATTCTAAATCCAACGCCCTGATTCTTTCGACTATGCTCTTGGCAGTTTCTTCCCTCTGATCACTTACTTCTTGCGTAGTGCTCGATGCTACTTGAAATTCTAGATATTCAACTCTTGCTTGAAGCTATCGAATGTCCCCAATGAGCTTCCCCACTTGGCTCTCTATTGTCTTTTCTTCCACATGTTCCAAGACTGCCACAGAGTGAAGTGCTCTAGTTACTGCCTCTCTGAACACAGTCTTCTCTATGAGCAACTGGGCTTTCTCTTTCTGGATTTTCTCTCTGTCCTCCTCAAACTTTTCTCTAATGTCATCTTTCTCTTACCGCGCAACCCAAATTTTCTCTAGGGATTCCTCCTTTTCTTGCTTCAAGGCCTCTGTGGCTTGTTCTTTTTCTTCCTAGACTCGATGAAGGAGAGCCTCTGTCGCATCTGAAATCCTTCACAATTGGGTGGGCTCATCCCCCAATTCTACACCTTTTGATGATGACAACGTAGTAGACACTGCACAGCTCGAGTAGAGGGCTTGTTGTACCACCTTCAGCTTTGCCTGGATTCTATCATACATCTTCTCCTACTTTTCTTCATGTCACTACAAGATACCCTCTGAATCATCTTATACAACTACGATGATGAGGTCAACATCATCCACTGTGAGTACATTCTATGATTGAGGCTTGTTGGCTCAAGATTTCTTCCGTGCTGAGGGTTTCTTTGGAGAAACCTTCCTTTTCTTTGATGTCTCTACCTCTGTTAGGGGATCCTTTGGTGGTGTTACTTGGCCATTTCATTTCTTATCTTCTTCCCCTTTATCTTTTTGGCTTACTTCGTTGCCTACTCCTCCTCCAAGTAAGTCAAACGCAGTTTCCTCCAATGCGTTGTCCTTCTCTTCACTATATATGTCTTGCACTTCCTCCTTTTCCTTATTTTTCTTAGTGCTTCTTGGTCCATCATACTCAGTCCTGGTGACCACAGGACTTCCGATGGGGTTGGGGTTGGAGAGTTCTTCATCTCTGACCAGTACAAGGAATTCAGTCGACCATTCCTTGGTTATCTCCTCCATGTATTCATCAGTAAATTTTTAATAGGACTGTAGCTCCTCCTTGGTTTCACCCCTCCACGTAGTGATGTAGATGAAGTGGTGGTCTACTCAGAACTTCGCTAGTGGACTGTAAGTATGCAAAGTGTTCAAGGTCATTCAGGGGAATGAATCAATGGCATGTGTGAGCTGTAGGTAGTAATCGTGGAAAACCACATTTGATTGCCACTGCTTTTCCATATCGCTTTTATACCACAAGGTGGTGAACCTCGTGGCCAATGGTTCAGATGGCTCAACTTCAGGGAATGTCACTCCCTCTAGCATCTCCTAAGTGACAAATTCTATTAATATCAACAACCAACTAAAGTGGAACTCATAGCCTTGGTCTTGTGCTTCGCAATAGTCCTTCTCTAACTCATTGATGAGGTAGCTCACACAGTTCATCAACATCCCTTCGATGCACTTCCCTGCAAGGTCGACTACGAATCCTGTTACTTGCGTAGGGAGGTTCTTTCTGACGATATTTCCTGCTATCAGCTGACAAGCTAGGTGCACTGAGCCATCCTAGATGGAGGCTACCTTGTAGCCTCACTTCCCCTTCTCCACATCGCCATATGCTTCCTTTATTCACTGCACCAAGGAGAAATCTAACGTCTTCCCTGGGTAGAATTTCTGAGGATCTGGTCCCTGCATGCTTAGTCTAGTAATTCTGTGGATCAACGCCAGATCCACAGTCATGAGCCTATATAACCAAAGATAGCCTCCATGGTAGCACAACAAAAGGATTTTAACACACGTGTTAACCTCTTGATGTCTGCTGAAGTGGGGGATCTTCATGACGTTCAAGATCGTTGACCTCACGATCTCCTTGATCCATGGATAAGGAACTATCTTAGGCTTCTTCTCAGTCATATTTTTCAGGTACCGATGTCGTGCAAGCATCACATAATTATTCATGTCGTTGAGGTTGAAATCACTTATCTTAAGAGATGGTATCCGTCGAAACTGCGGTCGTACTGCGCGTATCCGTTTCGGGAGGTACGTAATGATGAGTGGGTATTCAAAATCCCTTGGGATGCTGTCATGACTAACCATGCCAGCCAAGGGTAGGATGTAGTTGGGCAAGGCCGATGGGATCTACTTTGCATTCGCCAGATCGTCGCAGTGCTTTCTTATCTTTTTCGTCGCGGTTCAAGATGGCCCAGATCGATGTCTAGTCAACGGGGATGCTTGCAATCCTCCCGTTGATGAGGCCTATAATCCTGTAGACATAAATTTCTTAGCCATAAGGTATATTAATATCTCCTCCACAAAATTCTATACCATGCCGCGTTCTCCCGACATACATGCTCGTGGTCAAATAACTCAGGTAGGTGAACAGATACTCAAGTTCATAGAATCAATGGCGAGGTCTAGACAACACAACGAGGTACGAAATCACTTCTATATTATCTTGAATATCTTAGTTTGCAAAAGTGTCCCCAGTGAGGCATTCAACGGATTAAATAAGCAATGTCGTAATGGATTCCTCCAATGGGCAGGAATACCTCAATTAATATGAATCTATCCATTATGGCGTGGTATCAATGGTCTGATGGTGATATTCTCCGGCAATAACTGTGTTTCTAAATGTTCAGGAGCATCATTCTAACGGTCGGGGTGCCTCCAATGGTCATATAGCTTCATCATGGCGAAGTTCCATTTTGCACGGTTCTTCTATTCCGGGGAGGCTCGAGTTCTGCAAGCCTGCCTTCTACGAAGTTGTCCCTGGAACTTCTTGCAGTTTCTCTAATTTTAATTTCTTCTTGCTTAGATTTCTTTCCTTCTTTCCTATGATCCGAGTCTCTGGGTTCCTCTTTCCATTCTTATTCTTATCTTCTCTTAGCATAGTAACTTCACACTGTCTATTTTCTCTTAAAGGTTTCGAATGTAATATCTCTTCTCTTATTACTTCTGGGGTAGGTTCTCTTCTCTCTTGCATGGATAGGGTTTTCAAGCCTTCTTTCTTTCTTGCAACTTCAACAGCTAAGTCTCTGGCCCTTAGTTGCTTCGACTTATCCTCTTGTTCTTGTACTAGTCACTCTATTTTTTTGTCTATTAAGTCCCTTAATTATTGTTTTTCCTGTTATGTGGCCTCCTCTTCTTGTTTCCTTCGGATCTGATCTTTCTCAATCCAAGTCTTTCCTAACAAAAGTGCAAAAGGGGTGTTGTTCTCAACAACCTTAATGACCTCAAATTCTTCTTCGGCCGATGCTCCATGGGAAACCATAGGTACATGGGTAAGTCTTCCACATAGGGTTATCATCTTTCCTTTAAACAATCCTATCCCTCCTAATGAAGGAATCATAGTAGGCTTTCCCAAAATTTCCCAAGTGTTTTCTGGCATGATATTCTCATGTGTTTCCTCATCTATAACATAGTCTATGTTGAATTCTCCTATTCTTGTTTCTATGCAGTCCTTCTCTTTTAAGATCTCTGGAAAATTGATGTCTCTGTGATCCTTTAGTGTTTCTCTCATATGTAATAATATATTCTATGATTCTTTCTGATTCTCTAACATATCCTTAGTTTCTTGACCTTCCTCGTGGTTTTCTTGTCTCAGGTTCATCTTTTGAACTTTAGCAATCATTCTAGGGAAATCCAAAACCTCATGATCAACAACTTTACAACAAAGACAAGTAGGACCTACACCAGGGAATTCCTTAGCAATATGTCCCAGTCTTCTGCAGTTATAACATAGTGTCAATCCTCTCTTTCTTTTAAATGATACCCAATCTTTCCTATACTACAAATTGGGATCACATTGATGGACCTGCAATCTGCACAAATTCTTTCTAGGATCCTGCATCCACTTGTTAGTCCAAAAATTATTTCTATGCATAGGAATAACATATCTTTCACTATCTCTATTAAATTTATTCAGATCAAATCTTCTATCTTCTATCTATGCCCTAGTTTTCAGACTATAACCAAATCTATCAAACATACCCAGATTCATACTTTCGAAGAAATAATTTCCCACTTATCTTACCTTTATCAGAGCACAAAGCTTTAAGATCTTACCTCTTTTCTTCAGATCAGACTTCTCTTTTATTACAGAGCTTCGCAAGTCAAGTAGAATACTGTTCACTATAGTGACAGATCTATGCATAGAGATTTCTTTTCTTTATTTCCCAACAATCAGAGTTTCAAGTCCTGACAACAGAACCATTTGTTGGCACAGGGGAAGACCCAGGGTTCAACGCTTCAACAGTGCACCAACAAAACCCTAACTACCAGCCCTTTCAGTAACACCTGCGAAGCAAATGAAGTCTCACCCGAGGTAGAGGTAGGGGGGTTGCAAGACTCAAGTGTCTACAACCTAGCTGGGACAAAGATCTGTGATTACACACTTCAAAAAATCACTTAACCAATAATATGCATTCAATTATGATTCCTATTCACATCACAGATTAACCCTAAATACATAACAACGCTGTAATAAATAGATCAACACCTCTAAGAACTTAGCATCAGTTCAGATCTAACATTCATTCACATATCAAGCACTAAGCCTCAATGAATCTACCTATCATACATCCATAACAATGCACTAAGAAAATATAAACATAACCATCATGAACACATAGCACAAAGCACAATAACACAGGATATACATAGTTCACCCCAGTGTGGGGCTACGTCCACCAACTCTTCTTCTTATTTATTAGCTTCTTCCAATCTTCTTACATGCACCAAGCCACAGATCCAACTCTACATAGGACATGAGATCTGCATGCACCTCACCAGACCCTCCTTCCCTGAATCAGATCAAGACACCAAGCCTTACACCATCTGCACACAAAGCACTTACAAAACACTTGCACTTATCTTTGAAAGTCTTAACTCATTTGTGCACAAAGCCAACTAGCCAATCACTAAGCCGATCAGTGGCTAGTAACAAACTAACTCCACTTGCAATTAGCTCTGCAACTCTTACATACAATATTCACAAAGCATTCACAACTATTTGCACTTAGCAACCTTCACAGGTTCTTGCACAAAGCCGATCAGAACTACTTCTTACATCGCTTAGCTACTTATTTATACATTACAAAAGAGGCCTAAACATGGGTAAACCCATGGGCTGACATCCCATACCCGTTACATAAACCCTAAAATCCCAAAAAGACCACAAAATGGGCGAGATCCCACGATCTCTGCTTCACCTGGGCACTCCATCTTTGACCAGCCTATTGAACTCCCAAAAATGGTCAAGCATGACCAAGGTTCTCTCAAAACTTGGTCGAGGGCCAATAGGCCCCTTGGACATTAATTTAGTCCTTCGACGGGACTATGTTTATAATATGAAAGATGTTGTGTCCACACTCTTTCGAGTGATGCATTTCCCTAATAATGGAAACACCATTACCATTGATCGGATTTCGTTTGTTAGTCCTAATATCAGGATCCATATTCAAGACAAGAAGCTTTGGTTTAAATGTGAGAAGAGATGGTTATAAATACTAAATTTGCGGGGGGAATTATGTGTCGGCTAGAGTCTTTGGTGCAGATTTTATATTATTAAACCCAGGCTTCTTGTCCTGAAGATGGATCCTAATATGGATCTGAAACTTTGAAATTCCATTGACACTATTGTGGTCCCTCTGAACATGCCTAAAAACACTCCTCACCACATAAATATCATCAATCAGATGATTTACAACCATCTGACTTCCCTGAATGTTCCTTATATGAAGGTGGTATCCCCACCGCCACAGGTTAATTATGTGGCATCATGTCCCATGCCTTCAACTATTGATGAGAAGGAGCCTCTCATTGTATGCACGACTTATTTAGACTTAGATATATTAGTTGACATGGTGAACCCTTCAATGGAGTTTTTACAGTCTGATCTTTCCCCCGTTACCCCTATTTAGTATCTTGACATAAATTATTTCCCGAGCATTATTCTTTCGTCCATTAAAGACATCTTGGAAGCCATGGTCAAGGTTTATGAGCATAGTTCACTTTCTATGTCAGGCTTGTTAAAAAATGAAATATATAACCATGATCATAGTTCATTGTCCATGTAAATCTCATTCAAAAATGAAATAAACCCCCTCCAATTTAGTGGAGTCTTCCACTAGATCTAGTACCTGAACCTTCATTTTCTCTTCTTCTGTCAGTTGATCCTATTTATTCCTCCCTCTCTGGTAATCTATTTCTATTAGTATTCAAAATTCTATTCGGGTGCAGAAGAAGAGTCGATGAACAAAACAAATCTTGGGGGTCATGTCTCCAGCCTTTGGAAATCACGCTGGAGTTAAGATGCTAGCTTCTGCCAATCATACTAGGGGAAAAGTACCAACCTTTGGACATAATGTTGGGAAAAAACCTTCCAATGGGTATCACTCAAATTACCAACTTCTGGACATCACGCTGGGAAGAAACCCGCCAATGGGTACCATTCCAAGCATAGTTCATTTTCGATTTCAATCTCATTAAAAAATGGAGCCAACCCCGAGAATAGTTCATTTCCAATTTCAAGCTCGTTTAAAAATGAAAACAACCCAAAGAAGAATTTCATTCTCAGTTTCAAGATCATTTAAAAATATAACCAACCTCAAGCACAATTTCATTTTTAGTTTCAAGCACGTTTAAAAGTGAAACCAACCCCGAGAAAAGTTTCATTCTTAGTTTCAAGTTCATTTAAAAATGAAACCAACCCTGAGGATATTTTCATTCTCTTTTTCAAACTCATTTAGAAATGCAACCAACCCCAAGAACAATTTCATTTTCAGTTTCAAGATCGTTTAAAAATGAAACCAACCTCGAGCATAGTTTCATTCTCATTTCAAGCTTGTTTAAAAATGAAAACAACACCAAGCATAGTTCATTTTCGGTTTCAAGTTCATTAAAAAATGAAACCAACCCCGAGCGCAGTTTCATTATCGGTTTCAAGATAATTTAAAAATAAAACCAACCCCAAGCACAATTTCATTTTTAGTTTCAAGCTCATTTAAAAATGAAACCAACCACGAGCACAGTTTCATTCTCTGTTTCAAGCTCATTTAAAAATGAAACCAACCTTGAGAACAATTTCATTCTCTGTTTCAATCTTGTTTAAAAATCAAACCAACCCCAAGAAAAATTTCATTCTCGGTTTCAATCTCGTTTAAAAATAAAACCAACTCTAAGCATAGTTTCATTCTCGATTTCAATCACGTTTAAAAATAAAACCAACCTTGAGCACAATTTCATTCTTTGTTTTAAGATCGTTTAAAAATGAAACCAACCCCAAGAAAAATTTCATTCTTTGTTGCAAGTTCATCAATAAATGAAACAAATAACCATGAGCTTAGTCTTTGTTCTTTCTCAAGCACACAAATACATGAGAATAAGTTACTGAGTATACTTTTATTACTTTTTTGGGCTCATAAAAACTATACGAAAAAGGAACTCTTTGGAGTCTCCTTTAAGTTCTTTTTAGACTCTCTAAACATGAAAATATTGCAAAGCGATATTGTTTCCTTTCACACTCATTAAAAATATTTGAAAGGGCATCTAGTTGGTGTAAGTTTAACCCTTTTTTGGTTCGGATGGACTAATTACAAAAAATGAATACTCTAGTCAATCTCGACTAGAAAAGTTCTCCATGGTATTATTTTACACTTTTTCAGTCTTTGGGGACTAAATTTATGAAAATGAACACTCTTAGAGTCTTCTTTAAGTTCTTTTCAGAATCTCTAAACATGAAAAGACCATTGATTTTATCTTCGTTGGGCTCATAAAATTACACATTGAATGACCCATATGGGATCAAATTCCCCCTTATTCAGGTTCGTTAAACATGTGATGAGGGACTCATCGAAGAAGAGTTATACCAAGAATCTGTTATCCTCAAGTTTGTCAAAAAACAAAGAGGTACTCACCATTCATTGTGGAAGAAAAAATTGAGGGAAGTGGGTCAAGTTTTGGAATGCATTATGGAAGTTGTTTGTTGTCATCCTTGAACATGACACTTGTTTGTGTCTTGTCTTATAGTTGGGTAATCCGCTTGTCTCTGATTCATACTAATCCGATGAGTCATCATACTCCTTCGCCTCCCCGGAGAGTGCACCAGTTATCGTAGAATTATGGTTTGGTCTATCTCTCATTGAGTCAATGTTGCCAATTCATTTTTCATGCCTCACAATGTTCAAGGGAAGTTTCAACCCAAATTCACCACTCCACAGTATTACCAACTTTCATCCTCGTGTCAGTTTGTGTTGATTTGATCTATCATCTTACATCACTTTCCTGTGTAAGTTTCGTGTCGATGATGGGGGACACATCATTTCCCTCCTTCAACGAGTCTGTTCTTGTCAACTTCAACACATTATCCAAGAATTAGACCCATAAACCAGTTGGTACCTTGGAACCTGCATGCCTCAATGGTAGGTCTCATCGATTAACACAATTACTAAATTAATGAGAAATGTGACCTCAAAACGAGAACTCTAGCCCTTAAAACCCATATTTTTGCATTAAAAACATGAAAATCAACCCCCAAATCAAAAAGTGGTGATATTGGTAGCACCATTTTTCTAACTGGGTTAAAATTACAACATTTTTTAAGCATGACTTCAAAACTCATATAGTTTCTTAGAAAAAACCTTAAAATCAATACCTAAATCAAAAAGTGATGCTACCTAAACCAAAATGTTTTTTCTAAACACTAAAATTATAGCTCTTTATGACCTAATTGAAATTGTGGAATTGACAACAGATCCCTACACAAATAAATAACCTAAAATTGGACCCTAAATGGTCATTTAAAATTTATTTACAAACTAATTTTTTTTTTAAATTTACATTAAAAAAAATAGAAAGGAAAAAATATTCGCAAATATTTAAAAAAAAATAAGAAAAAAACACACTTATAAAAATATATTCAAAACCCAAATTAAAAAAAAAAATACATTAAAATCAAAGGTGAAAAAAAAAACAAAAAAGAATTGAAACAAATTTAAAATTTCTCCAAAAACACCTATTTTAACAACAAAAACTCTAACCTCAATTTATTTGTTTTTTGAAAAATTAGAAACTAAAAAAAAATAATAATAATGAAAATTTATATATAAAAAAAATTAAAGAAAAACAAAAAAATCCAAAAAATTAAAAAAACACAAAAAGAATTTTTAAAATATCTATAAAAAAAGCTAAACTAGAAAACCTAAAATACAAAATTAAGAAAAAAATACTTAAAAAAACTTAAAAATTATAATTATATATATATATATATAATTTTTTAATGAAATTTTATATTGCAATTTTTTTTTTAGTTTTTTAATATAATTTCTTTTTGTAATTTTAAGTTTTTTTAATTTTTTATTTTATTTTATAAAAAACAAAATTCTATTAAATTTTTTATTTTAGGTTTTCTAGTTCGATTTTTTTTATATGATGATGATGATAATTAACGTCCACTAAGACCGAATTGTTCTATCGAATCTTAAGAGGGTAAGTGATTACTTGCGATTCTTTATAATTTTGTTTATGTGCTCCAAAAACATTAAGAGAAGCTTTCCAAGATTACTATACTTTTGTTGAGTTAAGAGGTTAGGAAGGTTGGTAGTGTGACAAAGATTTTGAAAATGAGATCTAATATGGGTATAGGCTGCACAATCTAAGAGAAAGTGTTTTTCATCTTCAACCTTCTTAGTGTCACAAAGGTGACACACTCTTTCATCCCACGGCGTTTTAGGAATTGACCAATGCCCAGTTTCAATATGGAGCTCGTGAGAATTTGTTCTTATCTTAACAATGATTATTTTTTTCTTTACACTTGGAAAAATAGATAGATAATTTTGGTCTTCTAGATTAGGGTTGATTACATCCTTATAATATCGTAATTTTCTTTTTTCCTCTAACTCTTTATCACACCACATTTTCTCCTTAAATTTTGATTTGACATTTTTTTAATAGTATCTTTATTCTGCAAAATGGTGTCTCCCATGATTCCCCAATAGTTTAGCCAAGACCGGGCATATTTATGCCATCCTTGCTTGATTCGATGGTGGTTATGAAACAATTTTGAAGAAATTTTTGGAAGCCTCTTGTCTTACATGTTGTTTAACTTGATCTTATACATTAGGTATCTAGTAATATCCATGCTCTCAATGGGGGAGAGAATTGTTTCTAAGAGGAGGATGGGATAGGGCATATTTCCTTTAATTTTGAGATTATAGGTTATACAATTCTTTTGTATTTTCTCTATCTTTCTCTAGGATTCCCGAGAGATACTACCACCCCAAACTTCACATCCATAAAGAATAACAGGTGTAACAAGAGTCTCAAAGAGGAGTTTCTTCTTATCCCAACTCCAAAGATCAACTGATTTACAATTTTTTTCAAGCCCATAATAAACTTTCCATTCCCCCAATAATCCTTTTCTCAATGCTATAATTCCAATTGATCTTGTGGTGAATATCAATTCCAAGATATTTGTATAAAGTCACTTCCTCCAAGTTGTTGTCGACATATACGAAGGTATCATAAGGGATCTTATTGGATTTAATAATCATGACCTTAGTCTTATCAGTATTAATAGTCATACCCATATTGGAGAAAAAATCCTTGAGGATTCTTAGCCGCTTTTCAAGATCATGGGGACTCCTTGCCATAAGGACGATATCATCGGTTTAAAGAAGAAGATTGGTGACTATACCAGTGAGAGTAGGGCCAACACAACCTGCTTTTTCCAAGCAAACTTATAACTTGTCAATGTATATGCCAAAAAGGGTAGGGGACAAGGGACAACCTTGTTTGACTCTGATATTGCAGTTAATCTCTTTTGACCAGCCCTCAATGTTTTTAAACTTAGCAATAAATATATCATACATCCTTATTGCAACAACCCTCAACTCGAGAGGCACTTTTATCTCTTCCAACTTATTCCAAAGGTTTTTCCTAAGAACCATGTCAAAAGCTTTTCTAAAGTTAAAAAAACAACAAAATATATTGGTTTTATTATAGCAGAACTCCTCTGCAATAATCCTAAAGGTAACAATATGGTCCACAATTGAATGATATCTCCTAAACACGACCTGACCTTTATCTCTTTTACCATG